>JAULBV010269144.1:0-10703 GCA_032358295.1 Pterothamnion heteromorphum | reverse complement strand
CATGACGTGAACAAGGCAGTTGCAGCAACAGCAAAGGCTGGTGGTGTTGCATTCAAAAGGTTTCAGAGTCTGGTTGACACTGCATGGTAAAATTGAATTGAAACACTACAATTTGATGGTTTGCAAATAAATGGACATGTCCTCTTAATTCTAGTGTTTCACAATCATATTGTATTGTGTAGGTAAATTACTAGCGCTGTCGCCTAAAATTATTAATTTACCGTAAATAGTGGACCTAGTGCCACACTGGAGTGAATTAATGAAATATGGAAACACCGCAATGTACGTGTTCGGTCACTAGGAAGGGAATTCTTACGATTCGGTAAAATTGAATGCATTCTAAATAAAACCAGATGTGGTTTTATTTATTTATTCACATGAATGTGAAACGTGTACGTGAGAGAAAACGAGAACGAGTTGGCCGGAATGCTGGCAAGCGCGGCGTGTACGTCGCGGGCGACCAACGTGGTATCTTACAGTAGCTGTATCTTACACATCAATCGCGATCGCCACGGACCGAGTCGTGCTGCTCGGTACATTTTCTTCCCCATGTAACGCCACAGGTCCCTATACAGCCACCGAGTCCTCCACCGTCGTCAAGACTTTCGCGCATTCTCCGGCTTTTGCCGCTTGTGCCCCTCTGTCTCATGCCTCGAGCTCTCGGACGACCCGTTCCGGCCGCGTTCCGCATGCCGCTGCGCTTGACCGCACGCCCGGCTGCCACGCGCCGCCCACCTGCTCGCTGGTACGACCCATTCTGACGCCTCACGCCGGACGCGGCCGCCTGCTTCAGCCACAATTCCCGGATGAAGCGCCCTGGCATCAGACGGCGCGCCGTTCCGCCAGTCGGGTGGCCGCGACGAAGGCGACGGCGGCGACCATGACGACCGTCGCTCAACGCTCGACTCGTTCGGCCGGTCCGAGGCGGATCTGCCGGCCGACATCTCTGCGCTCCGCGACTTCGACCAGCGCACCTGCCTAAGCGCCAAGTGCGGCGTGCTGGGCGTGTGGATGGCGCGTATGTGGCTGGGCTGCCACCGCCGCGTCGTTGTTACACCTTTCCTGCTCACATCCTTATTGCCACCCGCGGCCGCATTGCCCGCGCGCGCGGCCAGTCTGCTACCGAGCCGGAGTGTTAGCCGGTCAACGTCATCTTCAACCCGCTGGCCTGGGAATCTTGAGGTTCTTGTCGGCCAACCCGTGGTACCAGGCCCAGTCTGGGCTGGATCGCGTGCTGTTCGCGCGCGCATACGATAGCGTGGCGATGATGTTCGCGGCCGCTGCGCGCACTGCGAACAACGTGGCGGTCGGCGCCAACCGGACGACGCGGGCCGCGGCGATCGGGCTGCGGAAGCAGGCCAACGAAGTTGATGTGGCATGCATTGGCGGCCGCGTCGAGCAGATCAACGTGCCGGTCCGGCTCGGGAAGAAGGGGCGAGGCGCTACTGGCCTCGCTTGCCGCGCGCAGACGCGCGAAGTCGGAGGTGAGCCGCAGCGCTGCGACGAAGCTCGTTAACGCTCAGCGTTTGGTGCGCGTACGGGGCGGAGCGGGACGCGGCCGCGGCCGCGTGCAGCACGTTGTGATAGTGCGGTGACGAATCGATGGAGGCAGGGGAAGCAAGCCAGCGATGTCGCAGGGACGGCGGGGCGCACGGCGCGCGGGGCAGTGGGATAGTGGGACGACGGCGGGACACACTGTGTCGGACTGTCAGGCCGGATGACGCGGCAGCCGCGAGCGGCAGCGGGTGGCGGTATCTTACACGTATGCAGGGATGCAGCGCTGGCGCCGGAGAACGCGCGACTTTAATAATATCCCTTTTATGTTTTTGAATAAATTGTATTCATAATTTAACTTCGCGATGGGACAGCCGGACACTTGTCCCGTTCGAAATTGACCCATCACAATGCTCGTGAGTGGACGCACCAGTAGCCGGATTCCACGGCCGTCAACAGCACCCACCCGTCAGCCTCCTCGTACTTCTCGTACCTCGTTGTGTCCGGCGCAGTCGCGCTCATCCACTTCCCGCTCGCCATCCCACCCGGCCCGCTCGTTGCCCAGTCGCAGCGCCCACCGCATCATCCCGCGCACGTGCTCCATGCCCGTGTAACGCAGCAGCTAGCGGCCCGCCACGCGCGCCATGCCGCCGCGTCCGCAGTCGAATCAGAGCAGCAAGCCCAATAGCTCGTCGCGAATCGTCTTGGGCGCGCCCGCGCCTCGCACGCTAATGTCGTCATGGCGTCGCGCACAAGCTGTTCACGCCGCGGGTGCTCGCTGCAGTCGGCGTGCACACGGCTCAGTTCGCGCTGCTCGTACTGCCGCTCGGCCAGCACGCGCTCGTCGCCGGTCACCACCGATCGGTGTCGACCCGTCCTCGCGCCGCGCCCGTACCACGCGCGCAATCCCGCGCAGCCGCGCGCCTTACGCGCCGTACGCGTCCGCGGCGTCACACACCGAGATAGCGCGCACGCACACATGCTGAAGCCCCGCCAGGGCGTGCACGGGCAGCAAGCAGCCACGCCACCAACCGCCAGCAGCCCAAGCGGTTGTCGGCAATGCTCACCGGGCAGACGGGCCAGCGCAGCCGCACCCGCGTCGTCCACACGCACGCCGGCCAGATTAAAGTCCGTGGGGCGCGTTACCGCGGCCGCGACGACATGCGCAGCGAGCCCGCCGAGTCGCGAACACTCGCCAGCATTGGAGCGGCCCAGAATGTCACGGACCACGTGGCTCCAGCGCTGCGGTAGAGACGCACGGGCGCCCACGGTGGGCAGTGAACGCGCACGAACGGGATGCGCGTTGCTATCGGTGGCACGGCCTGTCATCAGTGCGCCGGCTGCGCTTCGGCACTGGCTGAAGCTCTGCACTGGCCGAAGCCTCGCGCACGGCGCGCAGCGCGCAGCCCGCGCGGAAGGCCTGCGGCGCGCCCCGCTTTCTGTGCGCAGACCCATGGGTAAGACCGGATGCGCAGGCGCGTGCGAGTTGCTGCTGCACGCGTGACGTGACGGCGCGCTCGGCGCTGCCGAATCGGCCAGCACGTCGGACTTGCTGAGTTTGAGAACAGCGACGACGCGCGGGAGGAGCGGGTATGAGCCTCGATAGGAACGGCGGGGGCGGCCGGAGCAGGAGCCAACTCGATGTGGATCCACATGAGCGGGGTGGCGGCTGGATAATAGACAGCGCACGTTCGAAGCGTGCGAAGCCATGACGAAGACGTGGAAAGTAGTTATCGCGGAATCCGGTTTGCACCGCTAAATTTATTTTTTATTTTTTGCACACGTGGACTCTCTTGGCGGTCTGCAGCGGCCAAGCCATGCTTGGCCCGCGGGGCATGTACCAAGTGAACATTATTGGCGGTATACAAAGCGCAGCCCACGAGCAACTGATACACGTGTCGGTTATTCGCATCGTGCGGCGCAGACCCTCTCAGCCGGCGGCAGAATACAAACGTGTAATCTTTTGGCCCCGTGCATTACACAACTCACGGGCCGCATCTTACGTCATGCCAGTTCTAGGCGACGCCGCACAGGACAGGCTGGACACGGACGACGCGGACTGCACCGCATGGATGGTGCTGCATCAGCACAGACTGCACGGCCAGCAGCGCCGTCTGCTGCACGCTCGAATCGCTGCTCTCCATGCTGCCGTCGTTGGGCGACTGTTTCGACGACGCCGACGACGGGATCCGGCACAATTTGGACAGCGACGACGCCATGCCGAGCACGCGCTTGACGACGCACGCGTACGACTCGGGCAGACGGGTGGGGTTCGAGCAGATACGCGAGCGTGCCGCCGCGCGTGAGCTCGAAGACTTGCCGCGCACCATGGTGCGCAGGAAACAGCGGTCTGTCGGCCAAGGACGTGAACGCCTCGAAGGTGTGCAGATAGCACGTGAGAGAGCACCGCGCGGCCGCGATATCGGAGCGGCGCGGAATTGGGCGTGACTTGCGGGCTGGTCACGGTTGTGGCGTTGCATCCGAGCGGGCTACTGCTGGTGGCCGGCGAGGGCGCGCGTGTGGCG
This sequence comes from Pterothamnion heteromorphum, assembly GCA_032358295.1. Lineage (NCBI taxonomy): Eukaryota > Rhodophyta > Florideophyceae > Ceramiales > Ceramiaceae > Pterothamnion > Pterothamnion heteromorphum. Next base: position 6,684 of record JAULBV010269144.1, on the reverse strand, counting down.
GCGACCGACGTGCATTGCACGACGGAATGCCCGATCGTGCGGCTGGCTGCCACCGTGGACGGCGTTGTGGCCGGCGCGGCGTTCAAGACTGAGTCGGACGACGAAACCGACGTGCCGGACTTGGGCCGTGCTGAGTGTGGACCGGCGACATCTGCTGCACTTCGGCGCGGCGAGCGCGACAGGCCGTCGCGGCCACATGGGCGGGTGCACGCCGGCGTTCTGCGCGAAGGCGAAGAGCGCCGCGAGTACGCCCTGTGCGTCCACGCCGAAGATGTGCATCGTGGCGTGGGCCGGGTGCGAAACTTCGCTGCGAAGCGCATAACGCGGTCGAGGCCGCGCGCGATGTGGAAGATGTGCTGGTGGACAACGTCGGAGACAAGCAGCGGCGTGGCCGGCGGGGGCGCGGGCAAACGGCCGCGGCCGCGCGGATGCGGATGGGATGGATCTCGCGCACGCGAGTGATGTGGTTGACGCAGAAGTCGTAGACATGTTTGGCCGCGTCCTCGCGGTCCGTGGCGGCATCGACGTCGAGACAGTCCACCGCCGCAGCCAGGTGGCGCGCGTAGGCCACGAGCGCGCGTGGCGGCCGCGAAATGCGCGTGCGCGGCCGAGCGCAGTCTCTGCAGCGAGCGCGGTGGTAGCGGACGCAGCGGCATGCAGGCGGCCGGGAAGCGCGGACGCGGCATACAATGCGTGCCGAATCAACTCATGGAGTTCGACTTGACAAGGTGGGCTAAGCGAACATGACAGGGCGGGATAGCGGCGGGTGCGTGAAGTTTCTCGGGTTGGTGCCAGAGGGGTGTGGGGTGCGGCAGCGGGCGGGATGGGCGCCGGGGCCGGCCGGAGCGAGGGTGGGCGACAGGAGCTGTGACGGTAGGAGCAAAAAAACAGGCGCGATGCGGCGCGAGGATATGCCAGGGTGGCATAGCCGCGCGCGTCGGCGATGATAGGGATGATCGCGATGATCGCGATGGGGCCGAGGTGCTTCGGGTGAAGCGCGTAGAATTGAGAAAGGCCGGTTGACACGTGGCCGCCTGTAGACATGCTTGTGGACGCGTACGGGTGCGGGTTAACTCGTTTATTTGATACTTGTCGTAGATTTTAAAAACCAGCAAGGCATTGGGCGGCCGGTATCATATCTTTACCAGTACAGGGGATTTGCGGACACGCCTCGGATGGCGATACAGCTTGTAATTAATTACAGTTGACCTCACCACGACGAAGGCGGAGTGGGAAAAAATGCAATAAATTTTGGGAACAACTCGGACTAAACTGTAAGCAAGAGGCCATATTACACAGAATTATCTCTACTGTAGAGGACTGTATGGCTTGGCGTGCATGGTACACACGTCTCATATATCTGGCCCGTCCCATGTACGTTTCGCTCGGGCCAGGTTACTTTTGGAAACGGCCGTGGCGGAAGGGCGGGATATTCGTCAACGCGTCGACCCACAGGGGCGATGCACTGACGTGTACTGTAAAGATATTCATCACGCATATGTCCTTGCGCGATGCGCTACCCGTGCTGTTACGAACAGCTAAGCCCGGCCGGACGCGGCGCACGACCCGCAGTGACTGCCGAGCGACGCAGGCGCGCGCACATGGGCTACGGCCGTAGGTGCGTTCGGAACGCGCTCTGCAGACTCTGCAGAGCGCAGAGTCGCGGTGCGGAGGCCGCGCGACAGCACGGCAGCCGCACAGACGAGGCGGGCATTGTAGGCCGAGCCTGTCATCTCATATTCCGAGATGCACGCCACAAGCTGCCCGGGCGCATGGAGTGCGTGGGTCGAGAGCTGACGGAAGGCGACCAGGCGCGAGTGGTGGTACAGTATTGGCCAGCAAGACATACGACAAGTACACATCCGTGCGTACGCTTTCGTGATAGCTTGCGCTCATGTCCGTTCTGTGGACCAGGGGTACATGTGCCCCTGGGCGACTGAACGGGTGCTCATTGCATAGCTGACAGCGGTTCTGCGAAGCGAAGCAGTCCACGACGCATCTGGAATGGTAAACGCGGTTGGCGTTTAACGACCACCACAAATACCACGCCTCCATTCAAATGCAACTTGCACTGCAGGTTTCGCCCCAGCTCCATGCCGTGGCTGTCTTCCAGGCGTGCACAGCGGTCGGGAAGTTCAGGCGGTCGGGCGGTCGGGCGGCAGCACAGACTTTTCGCATTCGCGTCGGCTTTTGCTGAATTTGTACAGCATGCTGTACAACTTCAGCAAAAGCCGACGCGGTGCACCGCGGGGCTCTGATTTCCTATCTCAATGGTCTTCTAACTGAGCAGAATCGTATTTTGCCGCCGGCCGGCCTGCTGCACTGGTCAAAACCGTTAGATAGCAGCCACCGTCCTTGAAATTTGTCTATTCAAGCGCACACTGTGACTGCCACCGGCCGGCTCTGTCACTGTTTGCGTCATCCAAGCGCTCCCCACTGCGAAGACGCCTACAGTGTGCTCAAGCCGTATGTACAAACTACAGTCGCGTGATACCAAATTAGTTCGCATCACAGGGACCTTCGCGACGCCGTTCAACAGTTTCGGTTGCGTCGCGGCCATGTATGTAACCATCTACGCAATAAGTTAAAGTACGCCCGCCACCCGCGCTCCTTGTAGTTGTCAACTTCCTATTGCGTATTGGCGCTCGCGTCGCCCGTACTCGTTTCCTCCACTTGCACGCCATGCGCACTCACTACTAGTGACGAGGTCACAGGCGACGACTAGTGAGTCACTAGTTGTCGCCTCTGACCTCCGCTAACTTTCTCCCCGGGCGCTAAAGTACTGCGGCCGCAGACGCGGCACAGCTGATCCGCATCTGCGACCTGATCAGGCGAGCTAACGGGGTCAAAAATGCGAACCAGGCTGCTGTTTAGCTGTGTGCTCGTTTCCTTCATGAGGTCCCCCACTTTCCACTCCAAAGTACTGTACTGTTTTTGTTCCCGTCCGGGGCCTTTCCCTGCTTCCCTGCAGGCCCTGCTTCCCCTGCAGGCACAGGGAGCAACCGCTGCCCTACTGTAACCAGTCCGCCTCCCTCCACACTCTCTGAACTGGAAAGTTTGCAAAAGTCGGTGGCAGGGTAAAGGGAGCTTACGGTACAGCCTCCTATCAGTCCGGTATGATACAGCCCACGAACTGCGAGATGTACATCTCGTACCTTTCGTAGCACGACGTCATACGACAAAGTGAAATTATACAGAATCTGACAGGAATGACGCGTCATTGCTCTCACACACGGAGAGCTGTTAATTTCAGTTGAAGTTTTCAATAAATAAATTACTTTTTTGCAGCCGTGGTTGCGCAAGGTCTATGGACCAGTAGCGACGGAACTCGATCTCGTTGCCGGACAAATGATCGCGCTGGAAAAGGTGCGGCCCTCGGGCAGCGTGCGAAGTGAGCAGTTGACAGGGGCGAGGCTAGCATCTCCCGTGGCGCTGTAGATGCAGTGCCACGGCGAGAAGCATCACATGCTCGTCGCCCACGGCCCGCGCGGTCGAGGACCCCTACAAATTGAGGACCAGGCGCGACATTGGCGCAGCGACGCACCGGCCGGACCTCCCCAAGGCAATCGCGTCGGTGCATGAGTTGCGCCGCGCCGCGAAGTAGCGCCAATGCGAAGCCTCGGCCACACAGTAACGTTACACGGCAAGAACGCGCATGTCGGCCGCGCACCTGGCCGCGTGGAGCAGCGCCGCCGACTGGTGAGTGTACACGTGATCGCATACGTTCGACACCCGCCACACCGCCGACAACGTCCCACATCTGTCACCTCCCACGCTGCGGCGCTCTACGGCGCATCTTTCCGCATTGGTACCTACACCCACATCCGCAACAAGGCCTGCGGCCGCAGCGCACTCCGAGGTCTCGCAGGTTGTGCACAGCCTGCAGTGCGCAATGGACTTCTCGTACGTCTGGGACACGCTATGGTCCACCCGCGGCATGTACAACGGGTCACGGCTGTAGGGTTGCACGCACCGAGCATGAGCAAGGGCAGCACGAACCCATCCCTGCATGCATATTCAGAAACCCACTCGGCCGCTTCGGCGTCCGCATTTTCGGATGCAGAATCAGAGCAGACGCGCGCGCATGAAGGGGCCGACGCAATGACGTCAGGGTGCGTGCAAGTCACGGTTGGGCGCTTCCGGTGCGCCCCGTGTATGCGGCCATAACAAGGCCGTGTCCGACAGGTTGGTGGCGCTCGCGCAGAGAAGGCCATCCGCGCGTAGAAGGTGTGACGACGCGGTGCGCGAGTGGTGCTCTACCATGGACGTGTGGTGCGGCGCCTACATGCTCGCACGAGACGCCGACGCCGATTGCGCATGATGCAGATGATACACAGCCGGGGCAGATGGAGGAGCACTTGCTGAGGGCCCAGCACCAGCGCGGGAGACAGCGAGGCGGCGGGAGACGGAGCGGACGCAGACAATGCAACCCGTCCGCTACGGGCGAGGCGGGGCGAATGCGGCGGGTCAACTTGGAACGAGACGGGCGCCGAGAACAGGCGACGTGAGAGGTGTTGAAGTGTGCCGTACGGCCATTGAAGCTGAATCAGCATGGTGCGCACCGCGACGAACGAGTTGGCCCTGCCAACGTGACGTAGCGGCAACGTCGCGACTACGTGTAGTCGCGCTCTGCACGCGCGTCTCGAGCAGGAAGACATTACGCACGCCAATATGCAGGGCCAGGCGCACCAGGCGGCGCTCGTGGGCGATTGAATCACACGGAAGCGCATGCGACGGCTCCACCGCGAAAGACAGAAAGCACCCCAGGTTGACTCGAAGGCTGGTGCATCTGCGCGACTAACGCGCACGACGGATCGGGCGATAGCGCGCAAACATCTGCGGAGCGCGTGTTAGCTCGCGCGACTTGAGACGCCGGAGCGACGCGGAATGAAATTTATTTCATAAAGATATAATATGTACCCAAATCTGCCTGGTTCACGATTAATCCCATGGATGTTTGAAACGCAACAATTACACTGCACTAGTAGCCAATTATATTCAGAGGAAAAGGCGCGGTTTTTTCGCCGCCGTCGTATATTTCAAATTCCACCCATAAAACGGCGTACCACCCGGAACCATCTTTTCTCTCGTCTCCTCGTCCCAAACCCGGTCACCGCTGGCCGCGATCCCAACCGCATCTCCCTAAGTCGGGCCGTTTGTACCGATCTGGGCGCATAGTCGCTCCCGCGGACGCGATCCGAGGTTTCTTTCGCCGGCCGGCATCGTTGGCATGAAAGCCCAAGCACCCGCGCTGAGATGACAAGCAACGTTTTGGATGGTGAGTACGACGGCCGTCTGCGTTCTCGAGGATTCCAACAACGCGGTGCGGCGACTAACATGTTCTTTACAGCCTTTTTCGTTTCAATGCGGGCGACGCGTGTTCCCTAGGAAGTCTACCAAGTCGATGTCGCAAGCAAAACACAAGCGGGGTTTCGAGTCATTTTCCGGACGGAGTCCTTTTCGTTGACGGCGGCAACGTGCGATCGCATCTGTTACACCATACCAACATAGCCGTACGTATGGCGGCCGCGTGAAAGTTCCGGTCTTCTGCGCACGGTGTGGGAGAGAAACTAACACGATCGATGATTTCCTTGCGACTTGTTGCGGCCGCTGACTTTATTCGTGTCGCAGGTGGTGGCTTGTGAGGCAGAAGCTCAAGGGAGAGAGCACCGAAGCGACAGGTGGCCCGCGTTGGATGTGATGCGGCCGCGAAAAGTTGCAGGGTGCAGCGCCCAGCTGGCAAGGACAGTAGTGGCTGTGGAGTGGGAAGGGTCGCGTCCTTCGGCTGCCGGCATTGGTTCTACTGACGGTGGAGCGGCACGAGAGGTCCGAAAGCCGGTTGAAGATGTTGAGGATCCGAAATTCGGTGGCATGATCAACTGGCGCGGTGAAGCGACTGTGCAGGCCAGTGAGCCGTGTGTCCGTATGCCGTGTTACCTGCGCGACGTGCTGTACAGATTAGAAACCCGTGTCTTATTACGTACATACCGTACAGTACTGTTCTGAAATGATATGTCATTTTACGTACATACAGTACTGTACTGAATTTAAACGATATGTTACTTTGCGTGCACATCGAAATGTATAGCTTTTACACGACATGTTATTCTGCCTACATACCGTACTGTACCATTTTACACGACACGTCCCTTTACGTGAACTCCATGCTGTTATACTGAAGGTGACGTACTGTATAAATAGTTATTATGTAGATATAATTAAGGACGCATACAGTCTTAATAATGCAACAAGCATTCTAAAACAATAAAGCACAGCATGTACTACAAGGCGGCGTGCTGATGAAATAAGGCGCCAAGTAATTATAATAAAATGACACGTTGCGTTCCGAGGGCACGTCTATTCTGTTTTTCAGTATGGTACTTGACACATCGTCCAATTAGTACAACATTTAAATACAGATAGATGATTACGTCGTCCTATTAATGCCTTGCGCCATATTAAATAGTGGCAGGTGCAAAACATGTAACACTAACAAGAATAACATAATGCGTTGGTAAGGTAACATGTGAATCTATGTATGTTGAGCACTTCGACGACTGACTGCTAATAGGGAGGCACGTCATTTAAAATAACGTAATTATTGAATCACCACCAAATCTAGTGTTCTATCGGGTATGTAAGCGCTAAATTTTCTATTGATCGTGGTGTTTCACAGATACTTAA
>JAULBV010269033.1:0-10705 GCA_032358295.1 Pterothamnion heteromorphum | reverse complement strand
GAACAATATATTACTGAATATAATAAAGGTAATGTAATAAGTGATGTATTAGTTGAGTATGGAAGTTGTAATGGTTGTATTAAATTACAAGGTCAATTAAATTCACCAGATTGTTGTCATAATTATCAATTAGTAATCAATCAAGACAATACAATCAATATTAAAACTGTTAAAGATAGTTTTAATAGAGATGAAGTTGTTGAATGTATGTGGAAAGCATACAAAGCAACAAATACTATATTTGAAGATGAAGAATCTTTAAGATTAGAATTTGATAAATGGATAACAAAAAATCTTTAACAAATTTGATTATTAACCAACTATTAGTTGTGAATTACTTTCAATTTTAACCAACTATTAGTAAATTAGTAGTTGGTTAATTTAACCTTTAAACAAAAAACTATGTTAATTTCATTTACAGTAATCTCAATTCTATTATTAACAATGATAGATTTTAATACATTCTTAACTATTATAGAATATGAATATAATGCAGATAAAACAATTAATCCTTATCAACCTAATTCTATTAATTATTCAATAGAATATGATAATGGATTAGATTAAGAAACAATGCTAAAAGTTATATCCTAATTACAGATTTGAAACCTGTATAGACTGCTTGTAACAGTGACAAAGTAACCTCGAAAGGTGAAGGATATAAAGTTTAGTATAAAACATTAAACTATTACTAACTTTGTAAGTGAATCATTAAGTAAATGAAGTAATAGATTTAATAATCTTCGTTTCTAGTAGTTTCAAAGACTACAACTTATAATAATATAGTTTAATAGCGAACACTTGAGATAATATCAATAGAGACGAGACTTGGGTAGTACAAGTGAGTTATAAGTAGATTTGATGATATTGGTAGTCTTGTTAGGTTGCTAACTTAAATATAACTATCGCCTAAGTTACTAATACTAGTTAATAGTAGGTTATAACTACCAATATAAAAACCATAGAAATAAGATATACCATTATTCAGGTGAGACAAGGAAATAATACTTGGATAGGTTCGACTTCCTATTAGTGGTACTAAAGAGTAGAAGTGGGTTGAGTAAGGTTTAACTATAGTACAAGTTCATACTGTTAAATCCCAAGTTACAACTATCATAAGAGGAACAACTTCTACTCTTTTTAATATTGAATAAGTAATTTAAACTAAATATCAATATCAATGTATACATTACAAATATCAAATTTCAAATATACTAATAAAATTAGTGATTTATTCAAATTATTACATTCAGATTTTACTAATATAACATTATTACCTTGTGATAATGTGTGTAGAGAATATAGTGTATTAGAAAATAATATTCAAATAGGTTTAATAACTTTAAATTAAAGAAAATGAAAAATGAAATACAACAAGCTGTAGAATGGTGGAATAGAGAAGGTTTTAATGGTTCATTTGAACAACAAAAATTAGGTTTAAAATATTATCCAAATGGATTTGATATGGATAATGAAGAACAAAATATTTGGGAAATCTGGAAAAAAGAAACACAAGAAACAAAGACATTTAAAGTAGGTGATAAAGTTAAAATACCCAAAACAAGTACTGCTAAAATAGCAAACTTTAAATCTTTTTTACAAGAAATGTCTAATTATAAATTAGACTATTTAATTGTAAGAAATATTGATAATAGTGGTTACTGGGAAATAAGTTTAAAAAGAAATGATGGAATAAATTTATTTGAAGATGGTTTTATGATTCAAGACTTAGAACATTATGAAGAATACAATGAAACATTTAATCCAGAAGCTCATAGTCATTTAATAATTGATTTTGATAAAGTAGAAACTATTGAAGAAGCTGCTGAAAAATATTGTATTATTAGTTATATTGATTTTGGTGATATGACAAAACATGCAGAATTTCAAATAAATAAATCTTTTATAGAAGGAGCAAAATCAGAAGCTAGTAAAAATTATTGGTTTAAAATATTTCAAGAAGAACAAAATAGTAAACAATTAAATAAATAAAACAATGACAAAAATAATTAGAAATATATTACCTATTCCTTTACCTTTAACATATAGTAGAAGAGAATTTAAAGCTAGATATGGTAAAGAAGCTTTATTTAATACACCAGAAGAACAACAATATCAAAATCAAAGAAGAATAACAGGAGATTTTACAAATCATAAACCACAAAGTAAATATAATTATTAATTATGAAATTTAGATTCAGAATATCACATTTCTTAACAAATACATTTAAATCAATTTTAGATGTTGTTAATTATAAATCTAAAAATAAAATTTATCAATCAGAACTTAGATTAAAATTAAAAAAAGAAACTAATCGTAAAAGATTAGATAGAGTTAAAATTCAAAGAATTACTGATTTACATGGTAAAAAAGGTATTTCTATTTATTGTCAACAAACAGCTAACATTTTAGCAACTTCTAAATAATTAAATAATGTCTAAAAAAGAAATAACACTATCTAAATCTCATTGGAAACAAGCTAAAAGAATATGGAATACATTATCTCTTAGTTTAGGTACAAGAAGAACAAATCAAACGTACACTGAAAAGGTAATTAGAAACGATGAATAGTAAAACAGAAAATGATGAAAAAATACCAGTAAAACCACAAGGATTAAACTTTAGGTTATTAGTTCATCAATTAACAGATGAATTTAAAATAAAAGTAGTTTTAGGTGAAGTAGACCTTAAAACCATATTTGATATAAAAGAACCAAGTGAAAAGTATTTGGTTAGTTTAATTAAATTAAACATAAAAGATAAATTACCAATAGAGCAAAAAGAAGAATATAAATTGGTAAAAGCAATAAAACAATTATTCAATAAATAAATTTCAAAATTAAATTTCAAAATTATGACACCTTCAATTTTAACAGTAACAAAAATCTCAGGTTTAAAACAAGATAGAAAAGAAAAAACCTACAAAACAATTTCAGTAAGAACAGCAAATACAAAAGAAGTATCTGGAACAATTGTAGTAGTTGAGCCAAGAGAAACATCTTTTAATGCTTGGGAAGAGAATTATTTACCAACTCCTAAAACAGATTTTGGTTATAATCTTAAAGTAGGTGATAATATTCTTGGTAATATTGTTACTAGAGATGTAACACCTTATGATATTGTAGATGGTGATGGAGTAGTTAAACAAGAAAAACTAACTATTGCTTCTGTATTAGTATTAGGTGATGATACATTATCTGATTGGGAAAATCTAGTTAAAAAAGCTTTTAAAGCTAAAAACTTTACTTTACTAAGCGAAGCTAAAAATCCAGTTGTTGCTTCAAGCGAATTTGAAGTAGCTTAACTAAAGATATTTACTTAGGGTCGAAAGACAAAGCCACTTAAAAATCTACATTTAAATTCGCAGTGGAAGTAGTTAATAGAGTAAACAGGAAGCTGTTGTTAGTCAATTAAATTCTTAGAAAATAAACTAATGTACTACTAAGTAAATTAAACCCTAGATGTAAAAGTCTAGGGTTATTTTCATTTTATAATTTAAATTAAATATTATGGAATATATAGTAGTTATGACAGAAGATTTAAAATATCTTGTTTATAAAGTAAATGCTCATTTAAGTATTGGTTATACTTGTTTAGGTGGTTTAGTAATAAATAAAGATATATTTTGTCAATCAATGCTTAAAAATTAATTTCACAAACTAAATCTCAATATTATGCAAGATGTAAATATCATAGAATCATCAAAAGTAACAGTAAAATCTCAATTTGTTATTAAAACTAGTTCTGGTTTAGTAAATCTAATAGGAACATCTAAAGAATTTAAAAAAGATTTATTAGATGCTCAAGAAAAGTTTATTAAAGAAAAGAAAAGAGACTACAAATGGTTAACAGAAGTTAAGATTCCTGATAATAAAGAAAAAGGGATTAATAATGTTGAAGCATTCCAAAAAGCAAAATCTATTGGTAAAACAATTGTTAAAATACAAGATAGTATTAATTTGATTATTGAATCTTTTATTATAGATAAACAAAGTATTGAAGATACTATCTTTATCCCTATAGAGGAAAATATCAAATATGATAAAGTAAAGTATTCTGAACTAATAGATGAAGTAATAGCTAATAATCCAGATTTATTCAGAAGTAAGATGTATGAAATATTAAGTAATACAAATGATTCTGATGCTATTATTACAGCTATTAAAGAAATAGTAAAAGAACACGGATATAAATTAATTAAATCAAGTAAATAATGAGTATTATTATAGGTTTATTAGGAGGTATAATAGGAGGTATAATAGGAGGTTTAATAGGAAATATAGTACCTAATAAAAGAACTGCTTGTTTTTTAAATTTAGTATTAGGTAATATAGTAATGTTACTTATATTATACTTTAATAATGCTTTAAAATAAAATAACTAAAAGGAGCGAAAGCTCCTTTTTTAAATTTAAAATTATGGAAAATATAGAGTTTAAAGATTTTGGTAAAATATTCTTTTGGATTAAACAAGCTTTAAAAGGTTGTCACGATGATTTAATTAAATTAGAAAAAGAAAATGAAAAAAATAGTAATTAGTTTATTAGTTATAGTAGCTATAGCTTGTAATAAAAAGAAAGAAGATAATCCTCAACCTAAGAAAACAGTTCCTAAAACAGAAGAAGTAAAACCTATTAAATTAGATTCTACTTATTATCAAAAATTATATATTGATGATAAATTAGTATCTACTTGGTTAGAAGGTAGAGGAAGTGATACTAAATATAATCCTAATATTACTTTGTATACACAAGGTAGTACAATAGATTATATAAGAGGAGGTTATCGTTTAGATAATATTGATTATTACTTTGATGAAAAAACTGTAATTAAAAACTATCAAATAGTAAGTAATATTACATCATTAAGTGGTGAGACGTATTATATTACTAAAGGATATGTTGAAGGAAAAATACATAATAAAAATACAAGGTTAGAATTTAACCTACCAATTTAATAAAAAGAGGTGTTTAGAAGTTAAACACCTCTTTGTTTAAGTCAACCAAAGCTTGATTAATTTGAGTCATAGCTTTATCTTTAGGAATTTTACCTAACTCTGTTCTTACTGCTGGTCTTAATCTGTGAGTTTTCATAGCTTTTACTGTTTGATTATGATATAAAGGTACGACTAAATTTCTAAATAAAAAACTAAATCTAAAATATTATGGTAAGAATAATGATTATAACAGTATTATCTTTAATTCTAGTTCAATATTGGATAGAAAACGATGAATTAACAAAACAAGAACTTGATTATGATAGTTTATTATGTAAAAATTATCAAATAATGAAACAAAATGATTCATTACAAAGAGAAATCTATATTTGTAAATGGCAAGGAGCAAGAGAATATTATTCAATTAACAAAAATATAAAATGAAAGATGAATTAATAAGTGCTGAAACATTTGAAATAGCAAAACAAAAAGGATTTATTAAAAAAGGTCATTTCTTTAATGAAGATATAATAATTCCAACACAAAGTCTTTTACAAAAATGGTTACGAGAAGTTCATGAAATTGATGTTAATATTCAACAAAATTTTCTTGTTGGTCACAATAGAAAATATTGTTTATCAATATCTTCAATGAATAAAAATTATTATCATAGATTTTATGATAAAGAATATGGTTCTTATAAAACTGAAATACGTCTTGATACTTATGAATTAGCATTAGAAGAAGGTTTAAAAGAAGGTTTAAAATTAATAAAATAAGATGAAAATACAAGATTATATTAAACATGAAAATACAGGATTTTATATTAGTTTAGGTGCTGTATTAATACAAAGCATTCACACGATGTATATACTTACTAAATTATCTTCTTTAGGAAGTTTTGGAGGACTTCATAGTTTCTTTATTTCAATATTAATAAGTGGAAGTATTTTATACTTTACTGTTAAAGGTAAAACTAAAATAGCTTTAGGTGCTGCTATACTTGAATCATATTTTAATATATGTTATTATGTATTATATATTAATACTGAACAATTAAGTTGGTATTATTTATTTATTGCTATTCCTAGCTCATTAGCTTTACCTACAGTATTAGCTTTATTTAGTCATGAAATAGTAATAATGAAAGAGAATAAAACAACTCCTACTAATTTTGATGTAGTAAAAGCATTAAAAGGTAAAGAATTAGAGTTTGAATACAAATCTGGTGCTGCAACTAAAATGACTAAAGTTAAAGTAAAATAAGTTATGGTTGGATAAATACAAATTGTTTTCCTAGACATAGAAAAATAAATTTATGGAAAAAGAGAATTAGAAGTAGAAAGATACAAAGAAACTTATATAAAACTTCTAAAATTAGATGGAAATTAACTTTGTGGCAAAATGATTCTCAAACAAAACCTATAAGTTATAAAAATGTTATGTTATAATGATGAAAGTTGGTTAGAATTATTAGATTCTAACCAACAAATAGAAGATGATTTTATAAATGATGAAGAATTATTAAATAATATTTATAATGAATAATTATGAAGTTAGAATTAGAGAAAATATAAACTTTAGATATTATTTTAGAACAAAAATATGTGATAATAAACAAGTTGAATATTATAAAGATGCTGAAAAAAGGTATGGTGAAGAATTAGTTAAAGTAATATCAATAATAAAAATTATGACAGAATTAGAAAAAAGAAAAATAAATCTTATAATTGTAACTGGAAGATGTTATAAATATAAAGATAATTATTATGAAATGTTAGACCATTTACTTTCTAAAAATACAATAACAAGAGAATGGGAAGGACATGTAAGATATAAAAATGTATTACATGATTCAATTGGTTGTGATTTTAGTAGATTAGATTCAGACTTTGGTAAGAAATTTGAACATATAACAGAACAATTATTATGAGTAAAATAAAAAGAGTTGTATATGATATTGAAACACTTAATAGTTGCTTCACTTACACTGATTTAGATATAGACACTAAAGAAATAAAACAATTTGTTATTCATCCTAGAAGAAATGAATTAAATGATTTCTTAGATTACTTTGAAAAGGTTGACCTATCAGTGGGCTTTAATAATTTGAACTTCGACTATCCTGTTATACATTTTATGTTTAACAAAACAAAAGAATGGAATACAGAATTAAAATTAGGTGTAATAGGAGTTGAAAATATAATTCATGCTATTCATAATGAAGCTGAAAGAATTATAAATTTACAAAATAATCCTACAGGTTTTTTTCAAACAGTAGCTATTAAAGAAGAAGATTCTAAAGTATTTCAATTAGATTTGTTTAAAGTTTGGCATTATAATAATAAAGCTAAAAGTACTGGTTTAAAAGGTCTTGAAGTTTCCATGAACTTAGATAATGTTATGGAAATGACAGTTGACCATAAACAATTCTTTATAAGTGATGAAGAGATAGAAGAAGTACTAGAGTATAATAAAAATGATGTAATAGCAACTCATGAATTTTATCTTAAATCTAAAGATAAAATAAGACTAAGAAAATCTATTTATCAAAAATATAAACTTCAATGTTATAATTGGAATAATGGTAAAATAGGTGAAGAACTTATATTACATTTATATTGTCAGCAAACTGGTAGAAATTATTGGGACGTAAAGAAATTAAGAAGTTATTATAATCAAATAGAATTAAAGAATTGTATTCCTAAAAATGTTTCTTTTACGGAAAAGATATTTCAAAACATACTAGATAAGTTTTCAAGTAAAGTTATTACAATGGCTAATCTTGAAGATGATTCTTTAAAAAAAAAAGAAGGTGAAATAGGTACTATATTATATAAGGATTGTGAAATAACATATGGAATTGGAGGGATAAAATATGTGTCCTCTATGTAAGAAATTACATAGTAAAAAATTGGGTAAAATCGGTGAAATCATTTAATTTTTTTATTAAATTTGGAATTGGTGGTATAAATATGTATATTTAGTTTTATAAATTATATACTTATGGCAATCAGACAATTAATAGATGAGTTTCAAGAAACAATAATAGAAACAAAATTTACTAAATGGAATTCTAAATTTGATAAAGAAAAAATATTAAATTTATCTAAAGAAGGTAAAAATATAAGAGAAATTTCTAAAATAATAGAAATACCAGAAAAAAGATTAGCAGAAATGTTAAATTATTATTCTATAATTATAAAAAAACAATTTATTTATAATGTAAATGATGATTTTTTTGATAACATAGATAGTGAAATAAAAGCTTATTTATTAGGATATATTGTAGCAGATGGTTGGATAGCAATTGAAAATAAAAATAATGGTTCTAAAAGTTATAGAATAGGAGTTTCTGTAAGTATAGACGATTTAGAAGTTGTACAATTTATTAAAACTAATATCTGTCCTAATAATAAAATATTAAATCAAAATAATCAATCTGGTGTAAAATTTAGAAAACCTCAAATAGTTTTAAAATTTTCTTCAAAATATATGGTAAATATATTAATAGAAAAATATAGTATAATTCCTAATAAAACTTATAATAAAGAATTTAAATTTCCTGAAATAACTAATTTTAAAAGAGATTTTATAAGAGGTTTTTTTGATGGAGATGGTTCTGTAAGAAATACACAAGTTAGTTTTGTTTCAACGTCTCTTGATTTTTTACAATCAATAGTTAATGAAATAAGAAATAATGTTAAAGGAATATCTTATATAATATATGAAGAAAAAGGTAAAACAATTGATTATTATAGATTAATAATTAATTGTGGTTACGGTTTAAAATTAAAAGTATATAATTATCTTTATAAAGATTCTACTTATTTTTTAAGTAGAAAAAAAGAAAAATTTAATATTGACAATACCGAGTTAAGTTCATCAATTACGAAAGGTGATGAAGTAGCGTAGAGCATAGGGAGTGAATAAATATAATCTCCCCACGAGTATCCAACATCTAAGGTTTAACAAACTATGATGAAAATGTATGCCGAACTATATCAATTTAATAAGATATAGAATTAGAAGATAAAAAGCTTCTAAGTTAACAAAATGACACGGAGTTACAAAGAAAGGTGTGTATGAATCTGATAATAAATATATTATTAAGTCATTAGATGTAGCTTCTCTTTATCCAAATCTTGCTATTATTCTAGGTCTTTATATTAAACATTTAGGTGAAGTATTTATTAAAGTTTATAAAGAAGGTATTGTAGATGTTAGGATGGCTGAAAAAGCTAAACCAAAAGACCAAAGAGATATGGTTATAATTGATGGTTTTAAAGAAGCTGCAAATATACCTTATGGAAAAAGTGGTGATAAAAATAGTTTTCTTTTTGATTATAATTATACATTTAGTACTACTGTAGCAGGTCAATTGTATTTAACAATGTTGATAGAAAGATTAGGTATTATTCCTAATATGAAACTATTAATGGTTAATACAGACGGTATGGAAGTATTAATAGAAAGAAAATATGAAGGTCTTTATAGTACAATATGTTCTCAATGGGAAGAAGATATTAATTTAACTTTAGAATTTGTTGATTATAATAAAATGGTTATTGCTGATGTTAATAATTACTTAGCATTTACCACTACAGGGAAAGTAAAAAACAAAGGTAGATTTGAAGTAGATAAAGTAGTAGGTGATGAACCAGCATATCATAAAGATAATAGTTTTAGAGTTGTACCTTTAGCTTTACAGCAATATTTTGGATATGGAATCCCTGTAGAGAGAACTATCAAAAATCATCTAAGTAATGAATATGGAACTATAAAGAATCATGGTATATTAGATTTTTGTGGTAGACAAAAGTTTACTAAAGATTCTTATGGTGAAACTATTGATATATGGTTAAATGATGAAAAAGATTGGACTCCTGAATTAAAAGGTACTAAACAACAAAAGATAACAAGATATTATATTCATTCTAAAGGTAGTACTTTTATTAAAAGATATTTAAAAGGTACATCTGCATTTATTCATAAAGGTTTTCAAGTAAGAGTTATGAATAAACTAATAAAAAAAGATACTCTTGAAGATTATGGAGTTAATATAACATTTTATATTAAAGAATGTTATAAAGAAATAGATAAAATAGAAAGTAAACAACTAAATTTATTCTGAAATGATAAAAGTTAAAAAAATAAAATGTACTTCTTATGGATTTCCAGAACAATATGAAGGTTTATTATCTAACGGTAAATATTTTTATATTAGAACTAGATTTACTAGAGCAATAATAGGTATTGCAGAATCGGTAGATGAAGCTGTAGATAAAGCTTTTTGTAATCCTGATGGTCTTATAGAATATGAGGATAATGATTGGAGAGGTAGTTTTACAAAAGGAGAATTACAAAAATTATTTAAATTAGCAGATGTTTCTTTTAATGAAAATCTTTATAAACTAAAACAAAGATTTACTTTAAATAATATAAAATTTGAATTAGGTTGTTTAAAAGAAAGATTAATCAATAAATTTATAAAGAAAAATAAAATAGAGTCAAAACAATTAAATTTATTTTAAAAATGATAATTAAAGAAATATTACTTTATGCAATATTTATATGTATTGCTATTTTGTTTTTATGTGGTGCGATATTTGCAGTATTTAATACAATAAGATATATTAAAGATGAATTGGATAATTAATTATAGTATTATATTAAATACTAAAATAATGTTAAGTTTTGGATTTAATGCAGGAGATAAAGTAACTGTATTACATTCTAAAGAAGATAATTGTTTTTATATTACTAAAA
>JAULBV010268922.1:0-10708 GCA_032358295.1 Pterothamnion heteromorphum | reverse complement strand
GCTTCCTTCTGTGAGCACAAGTCGGGGTACGTCTCCCTGTACTGCTGCAACAAAGATGGCAAGATGTCAATTTCATTACCATCGTTTCCTGCTACCTCTTCATCTAGGCATGTCCCCCTGATCAAGTTCATTTTGTATGCATGCAGCTCAATAGGCCAGACCTTGCTACACAAGAACTTCTCAAAGTTCGTCGCCTCCTTGAACGCCAAGCTCGCCTTATGGAACTGCTCTGTGACGATCTTGTACGAGCAAGCCTTGAAGTTGTTGTGCTTGGATATCAACCGCAGGCGATGAAGAACGTTGATCTGCACTTGGACCCCATCCTTTCCTTCAGCGTTCATGAAGCAGGTGGACTGCTTTATAGACGTAATGTTCACAAAGCCCCTGTACATGCGACAATCGATGTAGCGGTTCGCTATGCGGGCATCCTTCCGTCCAGGGTGACCTTCGGGTAGGAGAGTTGCTGCCACGGAATACAATTCTTCGTTCATGATTTTCCCAATTACTTCAATGACTTCGTAGGGGAGTCGAACAGCTGTTGCGGCCTTCTGACGAATGGTGTCTTTCGCGCAGTGCACTGAACCATCATAGGCCTTGGCTACATCGCTAGCAGACGGCTTCTTCTTCTGGTTGGACTTCTTTAGCCTCTGGTACTCCAAATATAGACCATTGAACTCGTCGTAGAGAGTTAACTCCACCCATGACTTATCAGAATGCTTAGTGTTCTGCACCCTCGCAAGTTGACGAAGCCTGGTTAGGGTGCAGCCGGATCGGAGTACACAAACATACCATTGGAAAGTCTCCCATACGTCAGGGAACTCAACAATAAGCTCCTGTATGGCCAAATTCCTAATATCCCCGTCAACAATTCCATACCAAGTCTTCTTCGAGTGAATCTTTGCGTCGATTTCTTCTTTCATCAACCCCTGTTTCTTGAAGTGAGCAAATATGATGTGACGATGCGAACCGTCAAGCTCTATGACTATTGCGGCATCAGCTCCTGCCGAAACATTCACGGTATTGGTGACAGTGCCGTCGTTGAGTTCCCCCCTGAAAATGCGCTTGAACCGTTCGATACCGGAACGAGAAGGATCCCTCGTGCGCACGAAGGGCATACAGGCCGTAGGGTCCACCGGGAGAATTACGGACCCTTCCATGACGTCTCCGAAGAGAGTCTTGGCAGAATGTGCACCTGAGACAGACGGGGTACATGCCGACTTCTTCCGAAGGGAATCAGAGGTTCTCTTCATGGGGTGTAATCGTCGGTTAAACGATCGACGGAGGGTACGAAGGGCGGCGGGAAGGGAAGGGAAAGGGAAGCGATACAGTGCGGGTGGTGCGGTGTTGAAGGACCGGAATGGCTCAGAAGGGGAGCGGAGAACGACGACGTCGGTGGTGGTATGAACGCTTGTCGACGACGGAGGTACCTGCGATTGTGGATGGTGTCCGTTATTTTCAATTGCTGATCCGCATCAGTCGACTGAGGTGGCGGGAACTCAGAGATGATCCGAACGGGATCTTCTCTGTCCCGTACCAGTTTGATCCTAGAGTAACCTGTCTCCCTACGGTGTTATAAATTCTGCCTGTCGTGGAACAGTATTATAAATGGACCATGGCCCACGGAAAGGATGTATCTGAGCAGGACTGATGCGTGAAGCTGACATGATTGATAAGTAACCACGAGAAGATCAAGAATAATTACTTCAGTACGTTACGTGGGTTGCATGATTCGGTTTACCGACTCATGCAACCCACGTAACTTGGTGTATGAGAGCCTCTCTTTCGAACGGGTTGTATGTTTCATACATGTTTATTATTTCTGTACTTGTATAACGTGACTCACATTTTAAAAGTGCATGTACATGAATCCTATAAGAGGCACTGTGGAAGTGTAAAGGCGGCTGTAGAAGCAATTATGGCACATGACCTTGTTGCAGATGTACGGGTTGGGAGCTGGATTTGGAGTCGGGGACTGAAAAGGAAGCAGCATGAATTTAATGTTCCGTCCGTACCGTTTCGTATGAATGGATCGGATGCTGGTCGGGATGCAGGATGCAAATACGCGAATTGTTCTTATTATTCAATTTTACTTCGCGTAGAAACAGCAGATGGCAATTTGGCATGTCACTAAATTAATGGCAGAGTAACATGGGCGAAAAATATAAGTTTGCTCCAGATGAAACTGTATACCGAAAGGAAAACATGTTCTGAGAGAATACCAGAGATTCTTTCCACAGGGTACGAACAGGATGTGAACAAAACGAACCATGATTCTACTGATGTAGTTCTATTGCATGAACTACAAAGTCGGGTCTTAGGCGTACAGGACGTACCACTTATCGGAAGGATTGCACGTTTTGAGTGCGACGCAGCTGGTGGTAAAGTTACAACTTCAATTCTTATATGCGAACTACACCCAACTTGAATTCAAACACTTACATAGCATATGCCGCCCATCCATACAAGTGGATGTTAAGGAGGTAAATGAATGCAGTAAGTATTGTATACTGCAGACCTGTGCATATATCTACGTTTAGAGTTGAGCGGCCTGGGAGTGTTTATGATGTGGGCATGCAACGCAAGCGTACGCCAAAATTTTAAACGGTGACCAGCAGTAAAACCAGTGGTACTGTATTAGATGTGGAGGTGGGAGCTTGGAATCAGATGCCGGGAACGGGGCGTGGCGTGGGGAGGGTGGAGGGCGGATGCGGTACGCAGGATGTTGCAAAATGCAGCACGTACGCGGTTTGATTTCAGTATTGGTTGAAAAAATTAAAATCCCGGCGCACCTGTAAACTGTTATCAATACTAATGTTTTGGTTGGTGCACATTATGATTTTGAAAGTATTACAGTACTCTGAAAATATCTCCGCACCGCCAAACCTATATTCCTATTAAATTCGAGCTCCTCAAAAACCCCTGTACATGACTGCGATTTACGCGGTTTTGCCTTACCAAAAAGTTGTTATCAATATCAACTTTTTGCTCTTACGAGAACAGCGACACCGTGAGCTATCCAGCTGGCTGTCGCGCCATGCGCGCCAACTCCCAGCCCTGGCACGAATTCCACGCGCCGGCGCGCACATGGTCCTGCGCCGCGCGCCAGCACCACTCCGCGTACCCAAATATTCTGCGCCGACCCAGCATCTCGCGCTCGTCCGCGTGACCATGCCTGTTGGGAATGGACGAGTTGATTCGCGGGCCGCGACACCGACCGTCGCACATCAACTTCGAGCGCAGTTCGCCGAAACGGCAGTCGCCATCGCGCCACGCACGCAATGCCAAACATACGCCATGCTCCAACTCCCCGTCGCCGGCGTCCTCCTCGACCACCCTGTCGTAGTCGCCAATGTCGGCCGTGCCGCGCGTCCCAACCACCCGGGACCGACCTCCACCAGGGGCACTGCGCCCTTCAACCTCTCATGCCGTGTCACCGTCGTCCTCATCGCCACCGCGACGCCCACAGTCACGGTGGCCATCTTGATCATCGCCGCGCTGATGCTCATCGGCCCCACCGCTCTCCACCCCACCTCCAACACCCCGACGTTCATGGCGCCGTTCCAGTCCGCACCGCACCCGACATCCACCTCGTAGAACCCGCCGCGGCGCGTCGCGGGCCACACCAGCTCCGATCTTCCTGCACATCGCCCTGATCATGGGCGCCACGCCCGTCACGTTCTGCGTCGCAGTGCAATGCGACGCAGAACGTCATGTTGGTCATGACGATCTTCTCCGCGATGATCATCATCAGCCGCGCGCGCCCCCCTCCAACACCCCTCCGCCGCCGGCGAGGACGGGGGGACGGCAAGGCCGTGCCGTACTCGCCACCTCGTAAAACCCTCTGCGGCGCGTCACACGCCACACCAGCTCCGACGCCCGGTCTCCAAGTCGTAGTCGCCGGCCGCGAACCTTCCTGCAATTCCGTGTGTCATCATGGCGTTGCATGATGTTGCGCTCGACGCCGCGCGCCACTTGCCATTTCGCTCTATTCGTGGAGTTTCGCCGCGCCGCGCGCCGTCCGCCTCATCTCCGTGGTCACGTGCGCCATACAGCTCATTTCGCCGTCCTTTATCGGCGCCATGTTGCGGTCGGTACATTCGACCGCGCCGCAGTCAACGTCCACCACGAATGCCGTGTCCGCGGTGCACGCCATGTTCGGCAGCCAAGCATACGTTGCAATCCAAGGCGAGTTCTCCGTCGCCAGTTAAGTTCCGCATTGCCAAGAACATTTTGACGCGGACAGCTGCGCACGTGCAAAGCACTTGGACACCTGCCGCAACAACTTGCTCGCCAAGGCGCTCCGCTCACAGCACAGGCCCGTCAGCCTCTTCCACTGCGCCACGCACCGTTCCCCCGACAACGCGTCTTATAGCTCCCAAAAGAACTTGCTTTCCAGCCACCGTACCATACGCAAATGCGCTGATCCGCTTTTATGGAAGGAAAAGTTCTGTTCCATTCCTCGAAACCTTGTTTTATTCCAATAAACGAGAGCACAGGCAGTGTCCCCCACACGTTCAAGTTGTCCTCTATTATTATTCTGCAAGTGTTCCAGCTTTTCAGGAGATCTGATGCTTCATTCTGTTCGATCTGAGCAGTGGCTGCAGAACATTCCACTGAATATTCTGCTACTGCGCGCTTTACAGGAAAGTTTGACCGTCATTGGTCGGCCCCGTGTTCCGCATGGCACAGGAGGAATCTTTGCGGAACTGTAACCTGCTGGCTCGTTCCAGGTTCTGAATAATCCCAGTATCGTCGTCTGAGGCCGTGCTCCCAGCTCACCTCAAGTCCCGTCTTCGACACCAAAGACGACATCGCGAACAACAGTTCTCTCGACATCAGCTTCAAGTTCAACTCGTCACTAGGAGCACGTAGCTCAATCCACTTCGAGAGAGCATGGGGCTTGTCGGGAAGGGCCGTTTGAGTGGACGTGGCGGGGGACGCAGTGCCAGGCGTCGCGGAGGCAGTGGTGGTAGTGGTACGGTGGATGAGACGTCAGACACAGCCGAAGACTGCGTTGGTGGAGTAGAAGAACGGGTTGGTGAAGTAACAGATGAAGTGTGCAATAAGACGGCTATGGCCACAGCTGTGGCACAAGCGGCAGCAAGTACTGCTCGAGCAGATGGGAAGGTGGTTACAGGCCTTGCGGATGGTGAGAAGTCAGTACCTGCTTCCAAACAGATTCTCGGCGAGGAGGTTCGTGCTCAGGGCGAAGGCGATCGTTCTGCTCAAGACGGACCCATCGAAGAACCGGCTCACGTCGACAAGGCAGATGACGTCGACGAGATACAGCCGCAAGTCGGCGAGGTCCAAGAGGCCGACGGGGTCAACGACGTTGACGAGGTCGACGAGATCGACGAGATACAGCCGCAACTGCTGCAAGGTGGCACGGGAAGATCGCGCAGAGTCACGAGACCGACTTTAATGGAGGAGCTCCAGGCTGATCGCGAGCGCTATGACGTCCCTGACGACGTGCTACAAGACGTGCTTGCCGCCGAGTCCGAGATATTCGTCACCAGCCGTGTGTTGGGAAATGGGGAACGGCTCAGTACAGACTTGCCCCTTCCGTCCCAGCTGGTCAAGAAGCGCAGCCGGGAAGAGGATGGCAGCAGCAGTGGTTCTTGTTCTAGTGGAGGCAGTGGTGGTGACAGTGCATCAATTGAAATTGAGGTGGCCACTGACGAGTCTGACGAATCCAATGAGGACTCCAGTGACGACGCCATGGCGGATGCTGTTGCAGCTCGTCGCCTTGCCAAGAAACGGGTGTATAACCGGAACCAGCGCGCGGCGGCTCATCGCAGAGGTCGTAAGGCGCGCAGGAGTGGATTCGCCCACTTGGAAGAGGCCAGTACCACAGATTTTAACGGAATGACCTGCTGCTCCAGGAGGAAATGCTTCGATAAGGTGAACAAGAGCCATCTCGCCGCCAAGGTCCGTGCTGTGATGAAGATGGATCAGAGAGACAGGCGTGAGACGTTGAAGGGTATGCTTAGTGAAAGCAATGTGTTCGTATTCGATGGACGCGGAGTCTGTGCCGAGTTCCTTGTTCGCGCGTTCCGATTCTCTCGTGACCTCCAGTCCATCGTCAAGGGGACGGCTCGCGCGTACAGTGCACCAAGTCGGGTCGGAACAGCCGGAGACACGAAGAAGAACAAATCCCGAGACGCAATTATATGCTTCCTGGAGCGTGTCGCCGACCAGACCGCAAACATAATGCCGGACAGCGACGAGCGACACCTGCCGTTTTATGATAAGAAGCACGTCTATGAGATGTTCACCGAACAGTACCGCCTTCTGTATCGAGGTGAGCCACCTACGGTGTCGTACTTCAACGTAACCTGGAAGGCTCATGCGTCACAAATCAAAGTGAGGAAGCTGACCCGGTTTACCAAGTGCGCCGAGTGCGACCAGTACAAGCGGAACCTTGCAGCTGCTGCTCGGAATGGGTCTCAGAGCAGATCGGTCCTTGCTCAATACAAGGAGCATTTGGATATGGTATCAGCCGAGCGTCGCCTCTACCAAAAAAGGAAGGAACAGTCCATCCTGAGTCCGAATGACTCCATGTCGGTCATTATCGATGGGGCTGACCAATCAGCCTTTGGCCTGCCTCATTTCACGACGAGTACCAAAGACGTGAGGGGTCACGCTCTCAAAGTGAAACTGGTCGGCGTTCTAGACCATGCGCAGGATAACCGGCTTTATCTGTATACAATGACAGATAATTTCGAAACTGGAGCGAACCACATTGTCGAAGCACTTCATCGCTTTCTGAACGCTCGTCGCTCACAGTTTCCGCTTCCAAAAATCCTGTACCTACAGTTAGACAACTGTACTCGCGAAAACAAGAATCGCTATCTTTTGTCGTATCTGGAGTGCTTGGTTTATTGGGGAGTCTTCCTCGAGGTGTATGCGTCGTTTCTTCCTATCGGCCATACACATGAAGACATTGATCAAGTCTTCAGCTGCACTTCTCGCCGTTTGAAGAGCAATGATGCCGTATCGTTGGAAGACCTCCACAACGAGCTACGTCTGTCATATTCCCCGCAGCCGTCAGTCGGACACCTCAAGCACGTCGCCAATTTCTCTGTGCTCTGCGAACAGGAGAAAGTTCTGAGACCTGTGAGGCCTTTTAAGCACATGCGGTATTTTAAGTTCAGTCGAGCCGATACTGAGGGCGGAAGGGAGCACAGTGACCGGGACTTGGATGAGCACTCACAGGAGGAAAGTGTCGTGCAGACCACTTGCGCTGTGAAGGTCAATGCATCTGATGATTGGTGTGCGTTGCAGAACTCAAAGAAGCGGTCGAACAAGGGTGGGTTCGTGTCACGCCCACCTGACTTAAGTCTCACACCTCCGACCAAGACGAAATGCCCAGATGATAGGGCAGAGGTGATCCGGAGGCTGCAATCAGAAGAGACCCGTATCGGAGACAGGTCAAAGTTTGTCGATCTGCATCGACTTGTGGACGACGTTTACGATTCTCGAGATGAGCCTTTCCATTGGAATGTATCCGAGAGCGTCGAAATGAATCACCGGGATTCACGCGTCAGTACGGCACAGACACAGGAAGACGACACTGGTGGAGGAGGTATTCACGGTACTGCGATGGAAGCGGCCGAGCAAGGCGTGGCACAGGAGCTCCAGTATGATGTTAACTCAATGGTTGCCGTGCGCTGTGCTGATGATGCCGAACGTAGTCCATTCTGGATTGCAAGGGTTTGCCGCGTTGTGAAAGACAATGATGGCAGCGTCCGGTCCTTGTCTATACACTGGTACGAGGGAACAGGCTCGTCAGGAGCTACTGCGTTCGAGCGTGCTTACCTGCCATCGTACACTTCAGCGGCGTCGAAGAAGGCTCGGAAGCCTTGGAAGGATGAAGTATCACCACATGCGGTGCTACTGTCGTTCCCTTCTTTGACGAAGAAGCACAGACTGCCTTCCGCCGTGATGGGAAAACTGCGCTCGACTTGTCAGTAGGACTCGTCCGAGGAAGATGAATGCATGCATTCCATGTCGCTCGTAAAGCTACGGAAAGAGCTCAACTTTCCTTTCTGTTTAAACGTAGAGGCAGTGCCATCACGAAGGTTGACAAACGCGGCGCGCTGAGCAGGCAGACAAGACGCAAGTACGGCTCTGCATAGAGTGACCGGTGCAACAGATTGTTCTCCCGCGCTCAGTACATCGTCTGTGTCTGGCACCGCAGGTGCGACAACGGAAACAACCGACCACCACCACGCGACGACAGCAACGACTTGCAACTTCACCAAGAACCCGACGCACGCGACCACTGCGCGGACGTAGTCATCCTGGACCTCAGCGACGACATCGAACGCCTAGCCGAAATCGAACGGAACCCACCAGCTCCGCCGCACTCCACTGCCTCACCGACATCTAGCACAACCGCGCCGACTTGACGCACCACACGACCGCCGCGCCTACTTCGAACAGCACCGACCGCGTCAACATCGACTGGCACTGCACCACAGACACCGACCACAACCAATGACCACAACCCGACCACGGCGAAGACTTCAACGCGCTCACGTTAACTCAACTGGCTCGCCGACGTCGACCACCACCGCGACCACGGCGCCGACTTGACCCAGCACCCTACCTTCGCGCCGACTGGACCCAGCACCCGACAATCGCGCCGACTTCGACAGCATCGCCTGGAACTGCATCGTCGTCCCGTCTTCAATCAGCACTCACTACCGCACCCACGTTGCACCGAGCAGACTTGACCAAGCACCCGACCGTCGCGCCGACTTCGACAGCATCGCCTCCAACTGCACCGTCGCGCCGACTTCAACCAGCATTCAAAACCGCACCGACGTCGCACCACCCCGACCTTCGCGCCAACATCGACTGCCACCGCACCGCCGCGTCGACTTCAAGTACCACCCGACCACCGCGCCGACCTCGACCCGCACCGACCGCTCGACCGCGCCAGCATCGCCTGGCAGTCCACCGCCGCGTCGACTTCAACAACCACCGACCGCCGCGCCGAGTTCGAACAGCACTCACCACTGCACCGACCTCACACCACCCCGACCTTGGCATCAACAACGACTGGTACCGCACCCCGCGCCTACTTCATCCATCACCCGGCCGCGCCGACCTGAAGCACTGTGCTCCCGACCAGCACATCTCCCGCCGCTTCAACCACCGCGCACGCCACCGCTGCTTCAACCACTGCGACCACCGCTTCAACTCAACCAACGCTGCAACCACCGCCCGAGCATCATGTCAGAGCCGTATGACATCACCTTCCGCTTCGTCTGCATGGACAGCGATCACCCGGACTACGAGGCGTACAGTCGCATCTTCCGCAACGGGACTCCGCTATCTGGCAACCAGACTCCGCTGTCTGGCAACCAGACTCCGCCGTCTGACGACGAGACCGAGTACGACCCGCTTGGGCCCGCGCCGGCGGAGATCACGTCTGTCGAGGAAACGTCGCCGTCGCAGACCACGTCTGTCGAGCCGACGTCGTCGGCGGAGACCACGTCTGGAGAGCCAACGTCCAACGTTGGCGCCGACTCGGCGCCTGTCGTGCTGCGCGAAAACATGACGCCCCGCCGCAATCCGCGCCGGTCCCTCCGCCTCGCGATGAAGAATGCCCGCCGCTCTCCGCGCTTCACCTCGCGTTGAAGACGAACAAGATGAGCAAGTACGTGTGAGAAGGTAGAGGAAGAGTGGAATGATGTTGAGTAAAGGGCTGCTACTAACTGGGAACTCGAGTGACGTGGGACGCGAGCGCGAGCGGCTGGTGCACCGGGGAACGAGGACGGAGCAGCGCAGATCAATGGGGATAAGGGAGGTGGGGATCTGCGACGTGAACAATCCTATGACGCGCCGTGCTGCGTTGAGGTAGGAGAGGAGGACATACGGGAGGGCAGTTAGACTTGGCGGGATGGTAGGTGAGCAGGAAAGACGGGCGGGCCGTTCGATGTGGCGCTGTGGTAGAGGGCGACGCGAAAGGCGCTGCATGACATGGGCAGGTGGACGGCTGCACGGCACCCGGCAGTCGACGATTGGAAGACACGCGTCGTTGAGGAACTGTACACATGGAGAGCCGTAAAGAGTGGCGGTGGACGGGAAGAAGCTGTGGTCGGCGACGCAAAATAGGTCCGCGGCGACGTGGCGCACGAGGTAGATAACAGAGACGGTGGTAGAGGAGTAAGTGGTGTGAGGCGGAGGTGAACGTGGTGCAGGCGATATAGCTCCGGAATGATGAGGACGGAGATGAGTCTTGCGGCCGGAGATCACCTGCCCCGCATGGCTTCCGAAGGAGGACGAAGTGGACGGGTTTCGTTGAGGTTGTGGCGTGGCACGCCGTCGCACTTCGACGCGGCTGATGATATCGATGCCGATACGGTTCCTACCCAGACGAGGTTGAAAGACAACAGACGTTAGATGTTTGAACCGAGCCGTAAAGGCACCACGTTTACAGCTTACAGCACTAGTGGCTTACATTTGGCGCCGAGTTGTGGAGTGTGAGCACATATGAGTCGGTGCGGCGCAAGCAGTCGGCTCAGTCGGCGGCGGTGGTGTGGCGCGCATTGCGGCGCGACGACGGGCGGATGTGCGCAAACTTCAAGCCGCGGTCGGCTGGGCGGCACGCTCTGAGCCGAGGTCGGCGGGGCGGCACGCTCTGAGCCGAGGTCGGCGGGCGTGCTGGTGGGCCGGACGCCGGGCAGCAGCGCGGCGC
>JAULBV010268811.1:0-10719 GCA_032358295.1 Pterothamnion heteromorphum | reverse complement strand
AAATCGAGCCGCGCGCCGGTCGTGATCCCGTGCCCGCTGTCCATTGTCAGCGTGCCCGTGGTGTCGTTCGTGCGGGTCGTCAGCGCCCCGACCTTCGCGGCGGCGAGCGTCGGGTTTTTGCTGACCGACCCGTCCGTGTCCACGGTCAGCGTGCGGACGAACCGGAGGCCCAGGGCGTTCACTTCGGTCGAGGCTTGGGCTTGCATGAGTCACGCTCCGGGCGGTTAGTCGGCGATCACTTGCAACGCGGCGAACCCGTTCAGGTGCGCGGCCTTCGTCAACACTTCGTCCCACTCGTCGAGGCTCAGCCGGTCCAACTTCGCCACCTCGTCGGGCGGCAGCGCCTGCGGCGTGCCGTCGGGCGTACACAGGCAGCCGATCACGAACGCCTTGCGACGGGCGGCCGAGGTGTTCTCGCCTCGGGCCACGGCCAGCAGCCCATGCCGTTCCTCGCGGGTGGGCAGTCGCCGCAAGAACAGGTGCAGGCCGAACCCGCCCGGCTGCGGGTCGTCGCCGAAGCACAGCACCTGCGCCACCATCTCGGTCGGGGTCGTCGGGTCCATGCGATCTCCGGATTACGTCGGGGCGGTGTAGCTGCCGGGGTTGGCCGCCGCGCCCGCCGCCGCGACGTACATCACCCGCCCCTGCGCCACGGTGATCGTCACGCTGTTCGACTGCTGGCCGTCCTCGCCGACGCTGTAGCTCGGCGGGTCCCAAATCGCGTTCGCGTAGTTGAAGTTGCCGTACCGGTCGGCCAGATACACCAGGCGGCGGCCGTAGGCCGGCGGGTCGGTGACGGCCACGCCACCGGCGACGGGGGTAGCGCCCACGTCGGGGGACAGCGCGTCGAGGGTGCGTTCGAGGAGCGGGTGGTAATTCAGCGACAACTCGTAGGTGCCGCCCTCGCCGAAACCGGGGATCAACTCCTGATACCCGTTCGGGCTTTCCAGATGCGTGACGTTGAGCTTGGCGACCTGCTGCCCGTTGCGGTTGACCGACTTCAACTCGCCGATGTACGTCGCCCCGGCCAGCGAGGTCGGCGTTGCGTTGAACACGCCGTAGCCGACGCGCGTCTTGTAGCCGTGAAACGTGGTGGTGGCACCCATCAGTAAATCTCCTCGAAGGTGATCGCGTAGTCCGCGCTGAACCGGTGCCAGCCCGTTTCGGTCCCCAACACGGGGTCGGCCGCGTCGTTGAAGGAACTCTCCCGCACCCGCCGGGCGTGCTGAACCACTACCGGGTGATCCTCGTCATCCGGGTCGGCCCACTCGCCCGCGTGGTAATCCAGACCCCGCGCCGCCGGGTCCGACCCCCGCCCAGTGCCGCAAATATGGTCGGCAATATCCATCGCCTCGGCGTGATCCTGGCTCCATACATCGATCTGCACGACCGTCACCGCTTCGCCCGTCCGTTCCTCCATGTTCCCCGTCCGATCCGTGTGGACGTGGGTGTAAATCACATACGGGCCGGACGTGCCCGGCTGTTCGAGGGTCGGCCGCACGCGACCGCCGAGGCGGGTGTCGCGGGCTACCAGCCACGCCACCAGCGCGCGGGCGAGACGGGGGTGCATGGCCTACCTCCCCGCCGTCTTGAGCGCGTCCTTGAGGGCCATGAGGATGACCCCCTCGCACGCCGCCTTGTTCGCTTCCCAGGCGGGCCGGAGGAACGGGCGGGGCGCACTGCCCGCCGTCCGCGCCCCGAACACCGTGTCGCCGTCGCTCATGATCCGCTTCTTTTTCGGCGTGCCCGGCGCGGTCCCGAACTCCACCAAATGCGCGTACTTGACCGGGTTCACGACGATCTCGCGGCCCTTGTACTTGATCACCTTTCGGAACCGGGGGCCGCCGGGCGGGCGCTTCCGTTTGCCCTGCTCGTACTCCCTCTGTCGCCGGCCCCGCTCCTTGTCGCTGATGTCCTTGCGCGGACCGACGATGCCGACGTACCCCTTGCCCTGCCCCTTCATCGCCACCACCTTGCGGCCGAGCGATTTCTTGAGCATCCCGGTACGGTGCGGCACGTTGGCTTTGGCACTCGCCAACACCAGTTTCGTGGCCTCGTTCACGCCCTTGCGGGACGCGCCACGGAGGACGCTTTCGATTCCGTGGAACCGCTTCAGCACTTCGGCGAGGCCGTCCACTCGCGCCCGGATCGGAGTCGGCATGTCAGGCGTCCTCCGTCGTGGGGGCTTGCTCCTGGCAGAGAATCACCTGCCAGTCTTCCGCCGTGTCCGGCGGTAGGATCACGACCACGTTCAGCACCCGATCCGTCCCGCCCCGATCCGTCCACGTTCCCCGCCAGTCATGTTTCACGTCCACCGTCCGCGCCCGCACGGTGACACGGTGCGAGTGCTGCGGTAACGGCTGGTCCGCGTTCACCCGCTCCGCGCCCGTCGTCACCTCGACGTGACACCGCTGCGCGATGCCGTCCGACCAGCCGACGACCTGCTGACCCGTGCTGCCCGTGGTCCGGGTCGGCGACTGCCATGAGATCGCGTCGCGCAGCTTGCCGGCGGTGGCGTGTGGCGGCCTCACCGGTAGGTGATCTCCCGGAGGAAGTCGAGGAACCGGCGGGCTGCCGGCGGGATACCCGGCTCACCCGTCGGGTCGCGGCCGTCGCCCTTGTTCGCGTAGTTGTGGGCGGCGATCAGCTTGATCGCCTGCTTTGCCGACGCGGGCACGGCTCCGGCACTCGCCGAGCCGACCGTACACGTCACCCACGCGGCCCGCAGTTGGTCCGCCCGCGTCACCGGCCACGCCTCGCCGTAGGCCGGCGCGATCAGCGGCGGGCGGTGGGCCAGCCACGTCTGGTAGTCGTCCGAACTCCACGTCTGCGACGCGCCGTCCGCGTCCAAGTACTGCACTGAAGACACCGCCCGGATCGGCCACACCGGGAGTTCGATGCGACGCCCGCACAGTTCGGAGAAGCTGATTTCCACCGTCTGCGGCATCAGGTAGAGGCCGCTGTCTGTCTCCGCGTACTGCGTCGCCGCGTCGAGGTACGCCTGAATCGCCGTGTCGTCGAGCGGGTGCTGAATGTTCAAGTGTTCTTTCAAGTCGGCCACCGTCACGGGGGTGCCCGTGGCGGCGACGGTCACGGCGATGGCGTGCTGCAGGAGCAAGGGGTTACTTGGCCTTCTTCGGCTTGGGTTGTTGCGGCTTCTGTTCACCCGACTCGGCGGGCGGCGGGGTCGGCTGTTCGGCGGTGCCGACGAGGACACGGACGACTTTCGTCCGCGCCAGCGCATCGACCACGCCGCCGGACAGGTGGTCCGCCACCTGCCCGACACGGAACCGCTGCCAGTCTTTCAGGAACTCGACTCGCATGGGATGCCCCGGCGTGTGTTACAGGGCCGGGACGCGGAGGTTCTGCGCCAGCCCCTTCTGCGCGGCCGTCGTCGGCTCCGTCTCGCCGCGGGACAGCAGCGCGAACACCGTGGCGAACGTGCCGGCGGTGCCGTCGCCGCCGGTCAGCAGGCAGTCGAGGTAGCGCTTCCGCCCGCGCATGTCGATCTCGAACTTGAACACCGTGTTGTCGCTGGTGGCGGTCGGCAGGGTGCTGGTGCTGCCGGCGTCGTTCGTCGAAGTGCCGTAGATCGCGCCGGTGATGTCGGCCGCGCCGGACATGCCGGAGTCGTCCGACTCCTGCACCTTCAGCACGGTCGCGGCGATGTCCATCGCGCCGAACACGACGTAGATTTCGACGTACCGGAAGCCGAGCGTGTCGAGGGTCGCCGTGGTGAACGCGGCGTTGTCCACGATGGCCGCCGGCGGCGTCAGCAGGACGATTTTCTTCTGGACCTGGATCATGGGTAGTCGCTCGCGGGTGGGGTGCGAAGGGGTTGCCAGTGACGCACGAGAGTCACCGGCGAGCGGGGTTAGCCGAGAGTCAGGCCGACCACCGGGCCGGCGGCCGTCGCGTCTTTCGGGTCGGTGATGGTGTGGACGTTGATGTCGTAGCGCTCGGACATGAAGATCGTCATCTGCTGCTTGATCATGTCGTCGTTGATCTCGCCCGTTCGCATCGTCCGCGACCGGCGGTCGCCGAACGCGGCGGCCATCCCCAGGTTCGCCAGGACGATGGGCGTGGTGCCGGTGGTGGCGGCGGACAGGCGGGGGAAGGCGTTGGACGTGACGACCGGATAGCCGCCGTACTGCCGCACCCCGCCGGCCGCGAGATCGCCGCCGACGGTGCCGCCGGCCGTCAGTTGCAGCGTGGCGATGCTGGCCTCGTAAACTTCCTTGTGCATCAGCCACACCGCCCCGTCCTCGGCGAAGTCGGGCAGGCGGCCCATCACGCCGGCGAAGTCGGCCACGGTCAGCGCGCCCGGCGTGGTGTGGCCGGTCGCCGTCACCCGCGACACCGCATTCGCGGCGAGCAGTTTCGGCAGCAGGCCGTAGATGCCGCCGTAGCTGCTCGCACCGGTGCCGTTGACCCCGGCGTCGTCCTCCTTCTTGGCGAACTCGTAGGCGGCCTTCTGCGCCCACTCGTCGCCCAGGTCGATCAGCGCGTCGTCGCTCAGGTTGTTCGTGATCTTCCCGTAAGCCGCCAAATTCTTGGCGACCAGCGTCACCATGTCGTAGGTCTGGTCGGTCGGGCTGGTCGGGGCCGCGCCCTCGGCGACGTAGTACGAGGTGAGTTCGTTCGTCTCGCGGGGGAAGGTGAGCGTGTCGCTCGTCATGACTTTGGTGCGGGCCAGCCGGCGGAACACGCCGTACCGGAGCATCATCTTCACGATCTCCATGTCCATCACGTCGGGCACGAAGTACCCGCCGCGCGTGTTGTCCGACCCGCTCAGCGTGGCGCGGATCAGGTCCGCCCCGCCGAACTGGTCGGCGTACAGCGCCCGGCTCGGCTGGTGATCGAACTGCGTGGCGGCCACCCACAGGCCGGACTGGTAGGCCCGCTTCTCGCCGTCCGCGCCGGCGAACCCGACGAGGACGCGGTTCCGCCGCTGCGAGTTGAACGACAGGCGGGCGGGCGCAGTGTGGTGGGTGCCGGCGAACGGCTTCGAGGTGATCGGCTGCGTGGCCGGCTCTTTCTCGCGCTGCCGGATGGCGTCGTTCTCCGCCTTCTGGTCCCGGTGTTCGATGTGCGTCTTCAGCCGGGCGGAAACGTCCTTGTATTTGGCGTTCGCCTCTTCCGACGCCTTGACGTGCTTCTCGACTTCTTCCGGCGTCGCGCCGTCCTTCTCGGATGCGAGTAGCGACTCCTCCTTCCGGGCCAACAGTTCGGCGGCTTCCGCCTGCAACTTCTGAATCAGTTCGTTCATGGGTTCGGCTCCCGCTGCCGGGGCCGAAACGCCAAAAGGCACGGCCGACCGGCGTGATTTGGATCACGCTGGGTCAACCGTGCCTGCTCTGGCAGACGTGGCTTACCTCAACTTCGCCGGCGGAATAGCGTTCAGACGCCGAACCGCCGGGGTTTCAGATATGGGGATGCTACACGACCGTTTTACCGAAGTCAACCGGCGACTACGAAGTTAGACGCAGTTTCCGCCTCCGCAATTCGAGGCTCATCGTCGGCGGCTTGGCCGCTCCCGCCATCGGCGACAGGTCCGCCGCACTCAGCCCGTAGCGACCGAGAACGTCGTCGAGGGTCGCCACCTTGTCCGCCATGCCCCGCGCCACCGCGTCAGCGGCCAGCACCACGCCGCCCCTGCCGAAGTCTTCCCGCACCCGCTGCTGACTGACGTTTCGGCCCGACGCCACCGCCTTCACAAAATCGCGGTAGTAGCCCATCACGGTATCGCTCTGCTGGCTCATCCCCAACTCGTCCAGCGGCGTGAACTCGTTGGCCGCGACCTTCTCCGGCGTGCTGCTGATGAGCGTCACCTTGACCCCGGCGGCGGCCAACTCCTGCGAGCGGTCAACGTGCATCGTGTATACGCCGATGCTGCCGACCATCGCGGACGGGGACACCACCAGTTCCGACGCCTGCGAGCCGACGTAGTACGCGGCCGACGCCATGAGGCTGTTCGCCACGGCGATGACCTTCTTTTTCTTGGTCGCGGCGGCCACCTTGCCGGCCAACTCCGCCGTGCCGAACACGCTCCCGCCGGGGCTGTCCACGTCGAGGACAATCGCGTCAATCGCGGGGTCGCTGGCGGCCTGGTCGATGTACTGGCCGATCTGGTCCGTACCCATCACGCCGGACATTTCCTCGAACACGTCGGCTCGCTTGACCATCGGCCCGTAAAGCGGGATCACGGCGACCGCCGCCGGCTTCGGCTTGGCCTTCTTCTTGTCGCGGGCAGACCGTATGTCGGCGGCTTCGGCGAGCGCATCGGCGGACGGCCGCTCGCCGGACAGCCGGCGGGTGAGGATCGCGGCCAACCGCTGCCCGTAGGTCGGCTCGATGGCCCACGGTTCGGCCTGGAGGCTCGCCAGGATCGCGTCAAATCGAGGCATGGGCAATCTCCGCGATGGTTTCGGCGAGTCGATCCGTCGGCCACTTCTCCACGCACGCGGCCACCCGCGCGGGCAGGTCCGCCGGCTGGCATTCGGCGGCAGTAAGCAGGTCGGCGCGGCTGCGCGCGAGGTGCCGGTCGGCGCATCCGGCCGTCAAATCGGTGTCGTACACGTCCCGCACCTGTTCCGCGTGCCGGCCATAGAAATCATCCAGCCAGGTGAGGAAAACGGCCGGCTTCTTGGCCGCTTTCAGGGCTTCAGCCGCCTCTTTTCGCAGACACCGGCCCACGTCCTGCGTCAACTTCTTGCGGAATGCGGTGAGGGCGCGAGGTTCGGCGGTCGGCGAGGCGGCCAGGGCGGGTGAGGGCGCGGCGGGGGTCTTCGTCTCGGCGGCGGGCGGCGGGGGGATATCCTCGCCGGTGTCCGCGTCCGACCGGCCCATGTTGAGCGGAAAATACCGCACGTTTCCGCCTGCGACGGGGTTCATGCCGATCAACTTCCGCCACTCGTTGACCGTCACCACCCCATTTCGAGCGTAGATTTCCAGGGCTTGCGCCTGTTTCAGCGTGTCGCCACGCAGCAGCCCGGCGAGGACGTGTTCGACGAACAGGCCGTCATCCGCCCGCCGGCCTCGCACGAACAGCTTGCGATTCCGCTCTTGTTCGAGGGCGCGGAGGATCGGCAGCAGGCAGTACACCACGAAGGCGATGTTCTGTTCTTCGAGGCCCGCCCCCCAACTCGTCTGCTTGTCGGTGTCGGCGATGAGGTGCGGGGGAATGTGGAAGAACCCGGCCATCTCGCCGCGGGTGAACTTGCGGGACTCCAGCGCCTGCGCCTTGTCCGGCGAGATGCCCAAATCCTGCCATTGCGCATCTTCCTCCAGAATCAACACGTTGTCCGCGCTGTCCGTGCCCGACTGGTGAAACTGCCGCAGGCGGTCGCGGAACTTGATCGCTTCGGCGTCGGTGCCGAACCGCTTTTTCAGGCGGATGGCACCGGGCGGGCGGAACCCCCGGCCGGCGAACCGCTCGGCCCGCTGGTCCTGCGCCAGCCCCTGCCGGAGTAGCCCCTTGCCCACCCGCACGGGAGACAGGCCGACCATCGCATCGAAGGAAAACGACGGGGTGTGAATCACCTCGTCGCGGGGTAACTCGGCCAGTTTCGCGCTCTCGCGGTTGCTAACCTCGTAATACAGGTCGCCCGTCGCGCGCGTGTCCGGTGTCACCACGTCGGGGCCGATAGGGTACAGTTCGAGGAGTTCCCCGCCACGGCTGCGAACGATCTGCGTGTACTGGTTGCCCCACGTCAACAGGTGCCCGATTTCCGTGGACCGGCCCGTCATGCTGCTGGTGTTGCCGCTGTACTCGCGGCTCAGCAGGTCGGAGGCGGGATGGTCCGACACCTCATCCTGCCCCCCGTCCTCTCGCTTGCGGTACACCTTCAGCGGCAGGCCGGCGATGGTGCCGGCGATCAGCGTTACGCACGAGTAAAACGCGGCGTAGTTGTAGGCGGTGAACTCGTTGACGCAGATTTCATTCGCCGAACTGCCTCCCGTCGCCCACTGCGTGAACCACGCGCCGGGGCTGGAGAGCGTGGACGCGGACGGCTCGCGGACGGACACGCGACCGCCCCGCCCGTTCAGCGTTTTCGTCGGCGCGGCGCTCATAGGCTGACCGTCCACAGGTTCGAGGAAGCGTACTGGTCTTCGGGCTGGGCCAGCAGTTCGGCGAAGGTCATCACGCCACCAACAACCCCGTCCACGCACTTGCCGCTGTTCGGCTTCGGCTTGATCGGCTTGATGTTGTTGTTGCCGTCGCTCCACGTCTCGCAATGCCCGACCTGCCAATCCATCACGGGATTGCCGGGATGCCGCACGAGACCCGCCGACACCCGCCGCTCGAACTCCTTCGCCGGGCCGGTGAAGCTCATCAGCGTCTGCGGGAAGACGATCCGCTCGCCGCCGATTCCCTCGACCGACTCCCCGCCCATCGACTCGCCGTCGGCGAGCTGCTGCGTGATCTCTTCGGCGTAGTGCGCGTCGTAGAACAACTTCATCACGCGCAGGTCGTGTTCCGCGACGGCCGCGCGGATGTCCGCCTTCACCCGCGAGTAGTCTACCACCCCGCCCGGCGTCAGCGTCAACCACCCGTCCCGTGCCCAGGTCATGAACGGAAACAGGTGGTCTCGCTCCCTCGCCGTCTGTTCGGGCATCCAGAACATCGGCCACACCCGGACAGCCTCATCCTCGTCGGGGAACGTCAACACGCACGCCGTCATATCCCTGGTGCGGCTCAGGTCGATGGCGGCGAAGCACTCCCGGCCGGCGAGGTCGGCGAGTGTGTAGGATTCTTTGCCCGACTCCCACCCGCGACCGTCCAGCCACTGGTTTGTACTGCCAACCCACAGGTTCAACCGGTACTGCTTGAACCGGGCCACCTCTCGAGGTTTCCCCTTGCTCCTCTCCCAGTCGGCCCGCAGCTCGCTCGGCTTGATGATGTACCCCCAAGCCGGATTCGCCGCCTTCGCCAACTCTTCGAGCCGTTCGTCAATCTCCGCTTCCGTCACCTTGTCCGGCCCGCAGTATTCGACGTGCAGGAAATGCACATCGTCCCGCTCGCCGCTGTTCACCTGCCGCCCGTACTTGAACCGCTCGTACCCGACCGACGACGGGTCATCACCGGCGGTGCTGAAGCTGGCGTTCACCGGCTCACGGCGACTGATCCCCGCGCGGCTGGTGCGCTCCTCGATCTCCCGGTTCACGACGTGCATTTCGTCGTAGGTGATCGAGCCGTTCAGCCCCTCCTTCGCCTTTGCACCCCTCGCGTCGTCGCCGCACAGGATCGACAGTTTCGATGTCGTCGGCAGGTGCTCGATGTCCAGCGTCGTGTTGTTCACTTTGCAGTCGGCCAGCAGTTCGGGCGACTTCCGCACCATCATGACCGCGTGCATTTGGGCGATCCGAGCTTGTCCGCCGTTGGCCGCCGCCTGGTACACCTTCTGCCCTTGCTCTCCGTCGCCGGCCAGCAAGTACAGGTTGTGCGCCGCCGCCATCGGGCTTTTCGCGTTCTTCTTCGCCCCCCAAAAGCTGGCGTGCGTGAACCGCCGTATCCACGCGCCGTACTCCGGCGACCATCGCACCCACCCGTAGAGTTGCGAGAAAAAGTCTCGCCAGCACGGGAGCAGGACGACCAACTCGCCCGCCTTGTCCCCCTCGTACAGGCGGCAGTAACTTTCGATCCAGTTGCAGGCGAAGGCCGCCCGCTCCGGGTCGAACCGGCAGCCGGCCGCTACCGCTCGTTCATCCGCGGCGGTGCGGACCATCGCCCGTGTGCCGGCGAGCGTGTCAGCCTGCGTTTTCGGGCGGCGCTTGCCCATCCAGCTTGGTCCTCGGTCGGGTGGCGACTTTCGGCTTGGCCGGCGAGCCGCTGGCCGCCGCCGGCGGGAGCAGCTTCATTTTCGCGCGGTCGGCGGGCGACAGGCCGAACCGCTGCGACAGCGCCAGCAGGGTACTCGTCACCGTCGCCGCCACGCCGATTAGCGCGACGTGTTCCTTGCTTCCCGGCACCAACGGCGATATCGCCGCTTCTACCTGCTCCGCTCGCACCTGCCACCGGCACAGGTCCACCAGCAGGGCCGCGTGGTACGGGCGGAGCAGATGCGCCAGGTGCGGGACCGTCGCGTCCCACTTCGCCGACACCTCCGGCGACAGCCCGGCCGGTTTCGCGGGCGGGCCTTCCACCGGGTCGGGCACGGTCGGCCGCGGCCCGTGCTTCGACGGCCGATAGTGGCCGGTCTTCAGGTGGTGTTCCACCGGCTCCGATGGTCGCCCTCGCTTCGCCACGGACTACTCCCTCGGTGTCACCGGACGACCGAACCCGCCGTCCTCGGTCGCCGTCTTCCGCGAGTGGCACTCGTGGCACAGGCTCTGCACGTTCTCGTTCGCGTACATCAGGCCGGGATCGCCCTGGTGCGGCCGTATGTGGTCTACGTCGGTGGCCTCAGCCTGACACACGCAGCACAACGGCCCGCCGCGCGGGAACTCCTCTCGCCCCACGTCCGCCAGCACCCGCAGCCGGAACCGCTGCCACTGTCGCGTATACCCCCGTGCGTGCGCTGACTCCCGCCGAGGGCCAGCAGTCGGCACACACGGACGCGCCCGTCGCAGCGTTCGAGGCTTTTCGGGCACTTTTCACCACCACCGGACGCCGTTCACCAAAGTATAACCCACGACCGCCGACGAAACTACCCGTGTCGCAAGGTTTTACCACCGACGGGCACAATGGCCGAAAAACGGGCGAAATTCACGCGAGGC
>JAULBV010268700.1:0-10721 GCA_032358295.1 Pterothamnion heteromorphum | reverse complement strand
ATTGGACAGGTGGAAATTATTATGCCGACATCGACTCTAGCGGAAATTGGGTGTCTTATACAGGGGGAGATAACCCAATTTTGAGAGTGATAGACATTGATGTTACACCTCCTACGCTGATTACAAGTAGTTTAACAAATTTACATACTAGCAATATTCCTACTTGTGCAGATATTACTTTTAATGCTGTTACCAATAAGTATTATGGCATGTCCAAAAATATTGAACTGGTAGAAATTGATCCTGTTGCTATGACTATTGATGTTATTGCGGATTATGAAGGCGCTACTAA
Organism: Pterothamnion heteromorphum; assembly: GCA_032358295.1. Classification (NCBI taxonomy): domain Eukaryota; phylum Rhodophyta; class Florideophyceae; order Ceramiales; family Ceramiaceae; genus Pterothamnion; species Pterothamnion heteromorphum. Next base: position 10,429 of record JAULBV010268700.1, on the reverse strand, counting down.
CAATTTTGGTGCAGCTTGGTCTGATATAGAAGGTGCTTCTTACTTTTCAAACAATGGTACAGGTGAAATTTCGGCTGTTAAATTTGATGGAAGTGGCAATCCGATTTCTTTTGAAATGGTAGCTCAAGGGCAAGTAACTAACAGCAATGATGGCATGAATTGTGTTTTGGCTTTGCCACCTTTCGAAACAGATTGTAGTGATGGAATTGATAATGATGGCGATGGTTTGATAGACTCGGAAGACCCTGATTGTACTGATACGCCAGACTTCACATTGCTAACAGGAGACCCTACTATAACAGATGTAACAAGTAGTTGGGGAATTGCGTGGACAGATTTTAATAATGATTGTTTTGATGACCTTTTTGTGCCAAGCTATGACCCTAATGTGCCTAGCATTTTGTATGTTAATAATGGCGATGGTTCGTTTACAAAAGTAACAAATAGTAGTTTAGTTTCTGATGCGGGGCCTTCTATTACGGCAAGTTGGGCAGATTTCAACAACGATGGCTATACTGATGTGGTGGTAGCCAACAATATCGGCAGCAATAGCTTTTTATATGTCAATAATCCTACCTACAATTTTACAAGAGCAGAAACAGGCGATTTGGCTGCTGACGATAACTATTCACACAGCGTTTCCTTTGTAGATTATGATAATGATGGTTTTGTAGATATTTTCTTAACAGATTATTTTAGCAGCAATTTCAATCAACTATATAGAAATAAAGGAGATGGAACATTTGAAAAAATTACAACAGGTATTATTGTAAACGATGCCTTAAATGCTATTGGCACAACTTGGGGCGATGTAAACGGCGATGGTTTTCAAGATGCTTTCGTACCTGTGCATAATGGTAGCAATGTGTTGTATATCAACAATGGCGACCGTACTTTTACAAAAATGGAAATGGGCGATAATGGGACTTCGGTAGGTAGCAGCTTTGGCGATTATGACAATGATGGCGACTTAGACTTATTTGTTACAAATGCTTCTGGCGAAAACAATTTCTTGTATCAAAATGATGGAAATGGAAACTTTGCTCAAATAACAGCAGGATATATCGCCAATGACGGAGGAAATTCTCACGGTTCGGCATGGGGAGATTTTGACAACGATGGCTGGCTAGATTTGTATGTAACCAATGACCAAGAGCAAGCCAACTTTTTGTATATGAATAATGGCGATGGTACATTTAGCAAAGTATTAACATCGCCATTGGTGGCTGCAAATGGAAATTCTTTTGGCGTAGCAACATCAGACTTAGATAATGATGGCGATTTGGATATTGCGGTAGCAAACCATACTGATGAAAACAATGATATTTATATCAATGGCGGAAACAACAATAATTATATCAATATTTTATTGACAGGTACTAACTCAAATGCAAGTGCTATTGGTGCTAGAATTTATGTGACGGCTACTATTGATGGCCAAGAAATAACGCAAATGCACGAAGTTTCAGGACAAACAGGCGGAGGCCCCGGTTCGCAAAGCAGCTTTACACAGCATTTTGGACTTGATGATGCTTCTTTTGTAAGTGAAATAAGAATAGAATGGCCATCTGGCTACGAGCAAACGATGACGAATGTTAGCACCAACCAAAAATTGATGATAAGTGAAGAAAATGGCTCGCTTATTTCAGGTACAGTTTATAATGATGCCAATGGAAATTGTGTGCAAGATGCTGGCGAATATGGCACGGCAAACACTATGATAACTTTACAACCAGGTTCTATTTTCGTTTTGACAGACGAAAATGGTTATTATGAAGCTTATGTAAACCCAAATAACTATACTGTTTCGCAACAAACGCCAGAAAATTATACTGTGAACTGTCCTGTTTCAAATTCGTATAGCGTTGATGTTCCGAGCATTGGCGGCGTTTATCCAAACAATGATTTTGCAAATACAGCCGTTGCTCAACTGCCAGATTTGGGTGTAGATATTGGCGTAACGGCTTTGCGTAGAGGCTTCGAAAACGACATGACGATTAGTTATAGCAATCATGGCGTAGTAGCTGCCACAGATGTTATTTTGACGCTCACAATGGAAAGCGATGTTTCGGCAGCCTTTAGCGATGTGCCATGGACAAGCGTTGATGGCAATGTGTATCAATGGAATTTAGGCAGATTGGAAGTAAACGAATCTGGTACGATAAACCTACTCGATTATGTAGATTTGAATGCTACGCTTGATACTTACAAAACATTTACAGCAACGATTGCAAGTACAGAAGAAGATTTGGATACGAAAGATAATATGGCTCAAACATCTGAAAAAATTGTAGGTGCTGTCGATCCAAACGATATTTTGGTGAAACCTATTGGCTACGGGCCGCAACACCTTATACAGCCTACCGATACGATGATTTATCGCATTCGCTTTCAGAATGTCGGAAATTATGAGGCTGCGAGAGTTGTCGTTATCGACACTTTGCCAGAGTATATCGACATGAGTAGCTTTAAGTTAGGAGCAGTAAGCCACCCTTATCAGTTCAAAATTTCGGAAGGAAATGTCGTAACATGGAGTTTTAATGACATTAATTTAGTAGATAGCACTACCAATGAAGCCGCAAGTCACGGTTTTATTCAGTTCAAAGTATTGCTCAAAAAAGATGTGCCACAACACGCACGAATCGAAAACCGAGCAGCGATTCAGTTCGATTACAATGCTTTTATCATCACAAACACCGTTTTTAATACTATTGATTATGACTTAAAAGAAGAAGATATAAATAAGCCGCAACTATTTATTTATCCAAATCCAGCGAGCAGCTATGTCAATATGTATTTGCAATATCCGAGTGCTGTTGCAACACCAACAAACGCAGCGAAGAGCTTAGATACAGGCAATAATTTTGAAGGCACAGTTCGCATTTACACACATCAAGGACTTTTGATTGATGAAAGAACGATAAACTATAGCGATATAAATAGCAGTTTGCAGTTATCTATAAAACACTTAGATACAGGCTATTACATTATTAGCGTCAGCGATTCTAATGGCGAAAGCTATACAGGCCGCTTTATGAAATATTAGGCAAATGTAAAAATGTCTTTTTCGTAGAGACCTTGCATGAAAGGTCTTTAAAAAGCCTCTTAGATAAAAAACGTTAGTGCAACACTTTTTTAGGAAAGAAAGCACTAGCGTTTTTTTGTTTTAGTGAAAAAAAGGTAAATTGTATTTTTAGACTAAAAACTAAGAACAATGAAAACCCACATCTTTTTTATACTCCTTATCGTTTTCGCTTCTTGCAATAGAAAAGCACAGCTTCAAAACCCATTTACAGGCAACGAATTAGATTTGCCTTATTACATAGAACCATGTGGTTGGGGACTTCCTACTTTTTTAGAAAAAAAGAATGTGAATAAAGCTTTATTTAAACACTTTGAGCGAAAGGGAATACCTTTGCAACAAAAGTATTTGTATGAAGATGAAAATATTTCTTTTTTTATAGATGGTTATAATGCAGAAAAAAAGATAGGTTATATTTGGATAACAGAAGATTGTTTAGAAGCTGATGCTATGGAAAATATGATAATAGAAGACTTGAAAGAACTAGGAAACTTCAAAATGTATGGAAATCAAGATAGCTTGTCTTTTTATCAAAACATTGATACACTAGAAAGGATATTTTATGTACCTCCAAAAATAGGATTGTCGCTTGCAGAAGTGCGATATATTTTAGATAAACAGGAAAAAGGCGAAGTATTTATTGCACTAATCAATCATTTTGACGAAAGATATAGTTTATTTTACGACCATTTGCATGAAATATATGATAAGCCGAAAAATCAGCGTAAAACCTCCGATGAATTAGAAAAAAAGATGAATAAGATAGAACAAAAACGCCTGAAACGACGGCGAAAGGCTTTAGTGCGTGATATGAATATTTATTATTTTTGGAGTAAAAAAAACAAATAAGTTGTTTTTAATATTTAGACATACTATTTCTTTGAGAAATAGTATGTCTAAATATTAAAAACTAGCCTTCCCAATCTTCCAATACTTGCACAATGCTTTCACAATCACGAATATTTGCCTGCACATAGCCATTCGTAACAGGAAACGCATTTTGAAACCACAAAGGCAAATCTTGGCCTAAATCTGTCGATAAAATATGTTCCATTTGTACCTCCGCATCATTCAATTTCGTAAATTTATAAACTGTCGGATACAATTTTGAACGAACAAAACCTTTATCGGTATTTAAATATTCGGCATCGCCAACCGATAAATAAATAACTTTGAGCGTATTAGCCGTTTTTATGCGAAGCAAAACGAAAACATAAGACCGATTTTTTAAGAAAAAAGGCGTTTTAAATTGCGTTTTCAGCAGCTTGTAATTATCATAAGTAGCCAATCGCTCGCCTTTTATAAATTCTTTGCTCCACAAAGGCATATAATCTAGCATATTTTGGTAAGCAAATTTTTCAATAACATCTAGCTTTTGTTTCAAAGTAGTGCGATAACGTATGGAAGTAATGCCGCTGCCAAAGAGATTTTTTTTGGTAAAAGCTTGTATATTATTTTTGTTATATACCGATTTCCAGCCATCATCATTCGCCAAACAATTTTCTGTCAGCTTGTCTAAATTGTCGATGTGAATAGCATTTGATAATATTTCACTCAAATACTGTTTGTCTTTTCTTTTTATCATTTTAAGTATTTTACTTTTTTACGAAAAAAAATCAACCAACTTTTGCCATTCCGACAAATAAGCTTTGATATGCCCACTTTTAAACAGCTTATTTTGCACATTTTTAGAAATTTTGCCGCCCAAAGCATATATCATCATATGTTCTACTTGCGTTTTTCCATTAGGCGAAATACTAATACGCTGGCCAGATAAATAAGTCGGACAACGCAAAAAGTCTTTTTGCGTTTCGGGCAAATCAGCATCAGCCACCGAATGATAAATGATTAAAACCGTAGCTTTATCTATTCTAATAACTTTCAAGGCGTGCAGAAATTCACGATTTGTGAGCGGAAAAGGCATCGTAAAATTGGTGCGAGCTATCGCAAAATAATCATCTGCGGCATTGTCGTAAAGGACTTTTAAAACCTCGCCGCTATGATACATTTTGTTCATCATTTGCATCGCATCACACAAATTGCGTCCCAAAAAATCTACAACTTTTGTTGAAATAACATTATGTTCTGTTACCGTTTTGAAGCCATCTATGCCATCTTCAAGGTTTTTGTGCAAAAATAAGGTAACATCTTGCCGTTGCCCAACTTTTTTCCATCTAGCAGAATCTAGCTGTCGCAACATTCTTTGGGCAAGTTCGTCGAAATTTAAATTTTCTAACTTAGTTGTTAATATAGACATGAAAAGCTTTTTTGTGATGAAAATTGATACCGTTTTACAAGAAAACTAATCTTTCATTACCGTATGATAATAATTAGCCAACTGCTCATCAGTCGTATAGCCACCTTTAAAAGCCTTGTTTGCACGTTCATTGATTCTTGTCCAAGATTGCGTTTTTGTCGGCTTAATATTCGTGATTTTTTGGTACAAATAATTAACTTGCACAATGAAAAGACGATAAGGCAAACCACTCGCAAACTCTGCTACAAAGCCATAAATAGGCATCAAAAGAAGTTTCCAATTGACAGTTTTAGGCGAAATTTTCACAAACTTGTCTGAATCATCAAGCATCATTGGCGGTGCTGGCTCAAAAAGATGTCCGAAAAAGCGAATAAGGCCGCCCAACAACAAAACTGAAATAGCTACTAACCATGCTGGACTTGTCGATAAACTTTCAAAAGTAGCCATAGCATTTAAACTATTTACGGTGAGCAGCGAAAGCACGAAAAATAAAACGCCTAAAGCGATAAAAGAAATGCTAAACCATTTTTCGCCAATACGAAAAGCTTGATATACCATCACGGCTAGTGCAACAATGCCTAAACTCCAATGTATGCAGGCCAATAACACGAACCAAAAAAAAGCATCAATGAAAATGGTGTAGTGCGAAATTTGGCCCAACCAAGTAGAATGTAGCAAAGCATAGCCCACTGATTGTAAATCTAAGTCTAGGTTTTTTTTGGGATTAAACATAATGGTCAGCGGCAAAACGGTTGTGATTTTGCTATACGGTGCGAGAATAGAAAGTAAAAACAAACCACACATCAAAAAGATAGTGACAGCAAAAAAGCCATTAAGTAGGCTGCTGTTTTCTGCTAAAATTGATAAAATAAAATCCATAATTGCGATAATTTTGTAGTGAAAAATATGGAAGCTAAAAGATATATTACTATTTAATAAATGGACTATTTGTTGCTAACGCATTGAAAATTAGCGTGGTAGCTTCAACGAGAAGGAAACTTATTTTTGTCTAGGTATTTAAGTAGTTGTTCATAAGTTTTTGGGTATTTGAAACATAAAATGAGTATATTGTTTTTCTTAAATATCCCAACGGGATTATATAACATAGCATAGGGTTTTAACCCTATGATTCCATGACAATATTAAAACTAGCTCTGAAAGAGCGATGTAAAATATCATTTTGTGGAATATTTATGCCACTCTTTCAGAGTTCAAATTATTGCTATATTTACTCATAGGGTTAAAACCCCATGCTGTGATATATTACCCCTTTGGGGTATCGTAACATATAAATTGATAGTTTTAAAATCAAATACCTTGTTTCTTTTGATTGACTACTTAATATAGCTAAAAGCCTTAAATTGTTTAAGAATTTTTAGCTTTTTGTCAAAATTTTTATATAAATATTTGATTTTGTTTTTAGTCTAAGAAAAACAAAAAAAGCCTATTGCCATTCTTTTTCAAGTTTGACAATAGGCTTTTATTTATTTATTTAAAAAATGCTAACCAATCAACATGCCAGCAATAACGCTCGTCAATAAGCAAGCAATTGTACCACCAATCAAAGATTTGATGCCCAACTCTGCTAAAGTGCCTCGCTGACTAGGTGCTAATGCTCCGATTCCACCAATTTGAATACCGATAGAACTGATATTTGCAAAGCCGCAAAGTGCATAAGTAGAGATTAACAAAGATTTTGCTTCTACCAAAGAGCCGCTCGCTTTCATGCTACCCATAGAAATGTAGGCGATAAATTCGTTTAAGATGGTTTTTTGCCCAAGCAACTGACCAACGGCTACAATATCTGGGCTAGGAACGCCAATAATCCACGCCAAAGGTGCGAAAACATAACCTAATATGTATTCAAGCCGCAAACCAACTTTGTCTTCTGGGCTTCCGACTATATAATTTGGGTCTTTGCCTACTATTTCATTGATATTTAGTAAATCACCAATAGCCAATAAACAAGTATTTGCCATTTCTACCATCGCCAAAAACACCAATAACATTGCACCAACATTTACAGCTAATTTCAAACCTTCTGTTGTTCCGTTTGAAATCGCATCAAGCAAGTTGCTACCAATTTTTTCTTTAGAAACGTTCAAATCACGTTCTACTTTTTCGGGATTGACTTCTGGAAATAACATTTTTGCCGCCACAATAGCTGCAGGAGCTGACATAATAGAAGCTGATAACAAGTGTTTCGCAAATAAACGCTGTTGTTCTACATCTTCGCCACCCAAAAATCCGACAAAAGCCGCAAAAACACCGCCAGCAATAGTCGCCATTCCGCCTGTCATCAAGCACATAATTTCAGATTTCGTCATTTTATCCAAATACGGTTTCACGACTAAAGGTGCTTCCGTTTGTCCGATAAAAATATTGGCTGCCGCTGCCAAACTTTCAGCACCCGACAAACGCATTGTTCTGCTCATTACCCATGCAAAGCCGTAAGTTATTTTTTGCAAAAAACCTAAATAATACATCATTGACGATAAGGCAGAGAAGAAAATAACAGTAGGCAAAATTTTGAAAGCGAAAATTGCACCAATACTTTGGTCGTTCACAAGATTTCCAAATAAAAATGCTGCTCCTTTTGATGAAAAATTGAGAACAACGACGAAGAAATCGGCGATAAACTGAAATGCTTTCCCCACAAAAGGCACTTTTAGCACTAATAAGCCAAAAACAATTTGCAACACAATACCTGTGCCTACGAGTCGCCAATCTATGTGCCGACGGCTTGAGCTAAACAAATAGGCGATGAGCAAAAGAAAAAATATACCAATAATTCCTCTTAATATATTGTTACCAAATATTTTATCTAAAGAACTGAGTCTATCTTCATACTTTAACTGATAATTTTGATTGTCGCCTTTCAGCACCAAAGTATTATCATCAATCTTTTGTACGAGCAATTGCTTAGTTATCGGATAGGCTGGTTTTTTTGGAACAATTTTATTGATGAGCTGTTTTGCCGCTAAAGTATCGGTTTGCAAGCTATCTACAATAGGAGAGGAGGGAGGTGTTTCTACCGCTTTTATGGTGTCGATGGCTTCACATTTGTAGTTGAGCGACAAATTTTTTCCGCCTAACTCCCATGTTCCAATAATGCGAAGGGTATCTTTAGTATAAATAAAACGCTGTCCGAGTTCATCATTGGCAAAACGCCACGACATATTGCCATCTTCACTATACCAAGTTTTTAGCATCGTTGGCGAGTCGGCTGCCTGCAAGTTTTGGCTCGAAAAGCTGCTAAGACATACGACAATAGTGATAAAAAAAAGCCGCAATAGCTGTTGAGTAGCTGTTGAGCAAGAGTAATTTTTACGATTCATATTGTGTGCTTTTGTTATTTTGATAGATTTCTTATAGTTTAATACTTTTTGGTAGTAAAATGCTTAAAAAGCGAGTAAAAATAACAAAGTTTATACTTAGAAAAAAATTTTTTGCTTGCTAATCTAACTTGCTATAATAATAGAATCGATTTAATTTAAAAATTTGACATTTTTTAGGCAAAAAAAATGAAAGTAAAAAAACCATTGTATTATTAAAATTGTTATCATATAATGCCTTTTGCAAAAACAAAAAATAATTTTCGTAAAATATAAAACAAAATAAGAAAAACAATGACGACTTCGGCAAAACAGATTCCAATGCGAGACTTTTTCAAAAACTCTGAAAAAGTTGGTTACAAACTTTCTCCAAATGGAGCTTACCTTTCTTATATGGCCCCTTATGAGAATCGTATGAATGTTTTTTTACAAAAAATAGATAGTGAAGAAACGTTTAGATTAACTAGTGAAACAGACCGTAGTATTGCTGGCTATTTTTGGGTAGGCGACAAATATATGTGTTATTTGAAAGATAATGCTGGCTATGAAAATTTCCACCTTTATGGCGTTGATGTTTAAAGCAAAGCTGCACCGAAAGACCTTACACCTTTCGACAATGTGTTGGCTCGTTTGGTTGATAAGCTAGATGATTTTGAAGATGAAATTTTAGTAGAACTCAACAAAAGAAATCCACAAATTTTTGATGTGTATCGCCTCAATATCAAAACAGGCGAACTGACAATGGTAGCCGAAAATCCGGGGAATATTTCTGGCTGGATGACTGACCATGATGGCAAAATTAGAGTAGCGACTTCTACCGATGGCGTAAATCTAAGCCTTTTGTATCGTGAAACTGAAGCAGATGAGTTTAAAATTATTGTTACCACAAATTTTAAAGATACTTTACAGCCTTTATTATTTTCTTTTGACAATACTTTTATTTATGCCAACTCAAATCTTGGCCGTGACAAAACTGCAATTGTCAAATATGACATTGCGAATGGTAAGGAAATAGAAGAGGTTTTTTGCCACCCAAATGTATATATGAGCGGCTTGATGCACTCGAAAAAACGCAAAGTAATTACAGCAGCTTATTATAATACTGATAAATTTAATGTCGTATTTTTCGATTCAAAACGTGCTGCTTTGCAAAGCCGTTTAGAGTAATTTTTAGGTACAGAAAATGAGATTTATACGGTTGGTGCTAATAAATATGAAAATAAACATTTGCTTGTTGTGGTAAGCGACCGTTTAGCTGGCATCTATTATTTGTATGACGAAGAAAAAGACACGATAACAGAGTTGGCAAATATCAAACCGTGGCTAAATGACGAAGATTTGGCACAAATGAAACCAATCAGCTTCAAAAGTCGTGACGGACTGACTATGCACGGTTATTTGACTTTGCCAAAAGGTGCGAAAGCCGAAAACTTGCCTGTTGTCGTGAATCCTCATGGCGGCCCGTGGCACAGAGATTCTTGGGGCTTTAATCCTGAAGTTCAATTTTTGGCAAACCGTGGCTATGCTGTTTTGCAAATCAATTTTAGAGGCTCTACTGGCTATGGCCGCAAATTTTGGCAAGCTTCTTTCAAAGAATGGGGTTTGAAAATGCAAGACGATATTACTGATGGTACTTTGTGGGCGATTGAAAATGGGGTTGCTGATAAAGATAATGTCTGTATCTACGGAGCAAGTTATGGTGGTTATGCAGCATTGATGGGGGCAGTTAAAGAACCTAATTTATATCAATGTGCT
>JAULBV010268589.1:0-10734 GCA_032358295.1 Pterothamnion heteromorphum | reverse complement strand
TTAGCTTCCCAGTTCGGGATGGGATGGGGCGCATGTCAGCTTGGTATGGCCGAATGTGATGACCGCACGCCGGCCGCGGTACTTGTACCTGGCTTTTGTGCCTCATCCAGCCGTCAAAGAACCTGTTGAGAAGCTTTCAACTACCTCTCCAGTACATCTTTAAAAACGTATTTTCCATCTCCACGAGTCCGCCGCAGTGCACACATAAAAAACGGTTTTCGGGCCGCCCGCCCAAGGGCCGGCAAATTTTTGGGATTGCGTTAGACGACTCTCCTGCCCCTTACCCTGTGTCTTATAGGCTCTATAGGCTCTATAGAGCCTTTAAAAACATCCGGAGGCCTCTTCTTCATCACCTGCAATGTTCAGACATATCACCATTTTTCGTACTATTGCGAAGCCCGCGACAGGCACACTCTTCCACAATGACGACGGTACTACTGTTGAACAGTACTGAATAGATGCGCAGGCGTTAAAACAATCGATAGAACCGAAGAAATGACTGAAGTGGTCATCACTTCTTCTCCGGATCATTCCCACATCACACAAGTGTTCAAGGACATTCGTCACATCTATACCATCAACAACGTCTTAAACCCCTCGGAAACCCCTACGAAACCCCCAAATAACCCCTCGGTATTCCCGGTTTCCGTCGTTTCAGGCACGAATAGGTCAATCGCGCATCGGTCTAGATCGCCCGGATTTTGTGGATGGAGTCATGACAAGTAGGAACGGTGTATCCTCCACCCTCTGTGCCCCTTCTAACACCTACGGAGAAATACTGACGGTCTGAAATACTCCCTAAACCCAAGCCTGGCGGATTACATCACCATGACCATGTCCTCGCATAAAATGTTGAGCCTTACCGGAGCTGTGGACTAAAACATTCAGCACCTGAGATTCCCGAGAAGAAGTGCTCCAGTAGCCCGAAGGCTACCTTCGCAGGTTTATTTTACGTTAACCTATCGTCCCAGACGAGGGGCACCGGGGCTAACGAAGTGCTCTGCGAATTGCTTACAGTAATTCCTTACAGTGCAGGTGTGTGGGTCGGGTTAGAGTCTCGTGCGCAGGTCAGTCTCGCATCGGGCGCGTCAACCGGGCGCGGCAAGGGGCTCAATGAGGTCGTCGAGCTCTTCGAGTTGGGCTGGCAGCAATCTCTCTGCCGAGAAGATCTGATGTAGCCGAGTTCGGGTTGTTTCAGGGAGGGTGTGCCACCTTACGCGCGAGATGCGGTTCAGGTAGTATTGCGATACTGTGCCAACGTTAATTGGTCGTCTTGTGAGGAGGGCCGGCGGGAATCGGCTCTGAGTGGGGATTCGGCGTTTGTAGCCAGAACCGCGGGTCCACTCTTGTTGCATGAGGTCTTGGAGGGCGGGTTGCAGAGGCTCTGGAGGGTTTGGAGCCATGGAGCCTGCATCTTGTAGTGTCTGTGCTGCAAGAAGCGTCCGGGCTCTGCTGTGCTCGCGGTGTGTCCGTTCCGTGTCCTGGATGGCGGTCCTTGCGTTGTAGATACGACGCTGTGCAACCGTTGCCCGGCGGACTGGCAGTGGTGCAATCCGGGCCAGGCAGCGTGCTCGAGCCGTTGCATGGGGGGCGACCGGGCAGTTGAGCACCCAACCGCACACACGTCTGTCGAGTTGTGCTGCTGCAGCCAGTACGGAGGGTTGAATAGGACACATATGCGTCGCATAGTCAATGAGCGGATAGATGAATGTCAACGCGATGCGCCGCTTCGTGCGGAACGGTAGGTAACGCAAGCTTGGTGTGCGTGAGATGACTGCGGTTCGAGCGAGGGCGCCAGAGATGCGCTGTTTGGTCCCACTTGGGTCAGGGCCGTCCCACTGCACCGTGACGCCAAGGTATGACACAGTGCCACTTGGCGTTAGAGGCCTCCCTGCAAGTTGGAGCTGTTGACCAGTTTCGGGTAACGGTAGCTGATGGAGCTCGGCCGATTTCCTCAGACTCCATTCCATGCCTGCAGTCAGCGCCCAAGTCGAGGCAATGGTGAGTATCCTTTGTAGTTGGGTGCGAGTCTCTGCGAGAAGAAGCACGTCGTCTGCGTAGCATGATGCATGCCTCGATGATGGGCCCATAAGCGTGTCAACTTCCTTAAGGAACGTGTCCACAAAAATGTTGAAGAGGGTAGGGGATATCGGATCCCCTTGCGGTACCCCAGATGTGATGCTCAGCCGTGCGGAGGGTGCGCCCGTAACATACACAGTTGTGGGTAACAGTAGGCATCGTGCCATGCGTGCGATGTCCGGGGGTAGACGCTCGTCGCAGAGCGTCGCGATTCGGTCTCGTGGTGCTCGGTCATATGCCGCCGTCATGTCGAGGACAGCAGCGTGTGGAAGGCCGGATCGCCGGCAATGTTCCAGGTGAGCGAGCGCGTGCTCTGTTCCAGTCGCCTTCTGGAAGCCCCACTGATGGCGGTGGAAGCTTATGCGTGTACGGATGAGAACGTCGATAGCAGCGCTGATGACACGTCGCACGCAGTTGAGAACAGTAATCGGTCGGTAGCTTGAGGGGCTGTTGCGGTCACCTTTCTTGAAGACTGGGGTAATCCGGCCGACTAGAAGAGCTGGAGGCATTGAACCAAGGCGCCCAATGGCACGCCACATGGCAGCAATACATCTCGCGCAGAGTGCTGCCTCAAGCTGCAGGAGCCTGGGCGGTATCCCATCCGGCCCTGCTGCCTTGTGGGGTCTTAGTCCGTGGATGGAGGTCAGCAGCGCAGAACAGAAGTCCGCGCCTACTGCGAACAGACCAGGCTGAAGTGGAGCATCCGATCGAAACACCGTCTTGAGATGCTTCAGGTATGCGAATGGCAGCGGGGCTGGGTGGTCTTCTTTTCCGTGTAGAATTGCCGAAACTGCGGTATCCAGTAGGTTGGCTCCACCGGTGCAAGCGCCCTTAACTGCTTCTTCATACTTGTGGTTGACGTATCGGGAGCGTGCGCGGAAGCGGCGCTTTATCTCTCGGTCAAGACAACGTGCTGCCATTTTAGCTTGATCATCTCCGTGATCTGCTCGGCGCACGAGGCGCTTTCTCTCTTTCGCGAGCTTTTCCAGGTGCGTTGTCCAACCCGGTCGGCGTCTGTTGGTGGTAGGCCTGACGAACTGTTGCCATGGGGCAAGGATCGTGGTCTGCCAGCTTTCCATAGCACGATCAAGGGAGGGGGCCGAAGTTACGCCTGAGATTTCTTTCTCCACCTCCGGTAGCTCACGCCTGTAGTGGCGGCGTGCGCGAGCGAGCAGTTCCTTATCTTGCCATGCTGATAAAGGGATGTGACAAGAAGCTGCATTTTGGGGCGGGTGCAAAGTACCGACGACAAGCCTGTGGTCCAGAACTGTGTCCCAGTGACTCGTGGTTGCGTGTACGTTGTCCACTTGAATCCCTTTGGTCACGAATAAGTCGACGACGGACGTACCGTTTGGTACAATATACGTAGCGCTGAGAGGGGCCGAGATCTTAGCATCTAAGGCCTTCGCCCAGCGGCGGAGAGTGGTGCCGTATGGGTTCTGCTCACAGTCCCAAGCGTAGTTGCGTGCGTTGAGGTCACCGAGAACGATGGCAGGACTTCGTAGTTGACGCTGCAGCCAGTGAAGGCTTTTCTGCAGTACGTGAACTCGTCGCGAGGGTGCGAGGTATGTGCCTGCGACGGTGATTCCGCAAGACGTCTGGCATACGAGTATTTGGGCGTCCATTGTCCTCAGGTGGGCACGATAACGCAGCTTGGTCTGCGGACCAGATAGAATTCGAACTCCCCCACCACGTGTGCATCGACCCGGGGTTGGAGGGGCACAGAGGGAAATGTCGTATGGGCTGGCGTTGAGCAGGTTGTCGGAGTCTGCCCAGGTTTCAGTTAGGCACAGTACATCGAGACCACTCAAATGACGCGCAGATTGAAGGTCTGATTCGGCACGGAATCCCCGAATATTGAGCATGCCTAGCTTCATGGGGTACGGGAGCTTGGCCGGCTGTGTGATGAGCGGTGGAAGGAGAAGTACCCTCCGGCAGAATTCGCTTTGGATGGCGGCGAGATTGCCATTCCAAACATTCCCGGTGCCGCGGGTGCGGGGATATAGAGCGTCGGAATAGACGGGAGCCAGAGAGCACAATCGCCCCGTACCTTTCCGAGGCGTTCTGTCCTTGACCTCGGCGCACAGGCTGGGGTCAGGTGGAGTCCACTCAGGGCCGCGTAGCGGCCGAAAAATAACTCCGACCGTAGCGTGCTCATGCTTCCCGCCACAGGCACGGCGCGCTTGAGAAGGAGATTGGGCACTCGTTCGCCGACGCCGTCCGACTGCAGCGCCAGACGCCGCGAGATGCCTACTTGACTCATTGCGGAGGTGCTTGGCCGGACCAAGCACTTTTCGATTTTTGCGAGCAGCGCCAGCGGACCAGCAGCCCGCACCAGCAGTAGACTAAGCGGGTGAGCGCGGGAACGCCAGAATTTTCCAAGCAGTTCGGCCTTTGACCCCGGCACACCGGCCGGGGTCAGGTACAGTGCAGGGCGAGCCGAATAGGGGCCGAACCAGAGGTCGGCGCACGGTGTTCTCGGGCTTCCTGTCACGAGCACGGGAAGCTCGAATAAGATCGTGAGCGTGAGCGCACTGACACCTCCCGACGGCAGCGCCAGAAACCGCGGGTTGCCAACATGATCCAATTTGGGGGTGCGCGGCCGGAACGGGCACTTGCCGGTTTTTCCGAGCGCTGCGAGGGCGACAGTGACCCGCAAAAGCACCGGATAAAGCGAACCAGTGCGAGAGCGCCCGATTTGGCCAAGCCGTTCAGCCTCTGGCCCCGCCGCACCGACCGGGGTCAGGTAAAGTGCACTCAGAGCCGAGTAGCAGCCCAACCATCGACCCGATCGCAATGCTCTCTGGTTCCCCGCCACGAGCGTGGAGAGCTTTAGAAGTTTCTTGAACTCTCCAGCGCTGACGCCGCTCGATGGCAGCGCCAGACGCCGCGAGGTGCCTGCATGACCCATTTCGGAGGTGCGCGGCCAGACCACGCCCTTGTCGATATTTGAGAGCAGCGCTAGTGCGTCAGCGACCCGAACCAGCAGTAGGCGAAGTGAACTAGAGCGAGAACGCCAGAAAGGTACGGGCCGTTCGGCCTCTGGCCCCGGCGCAACGGCCGGGGTCAGGTGCAGTGGACTCCGGGAGCAACAGCGGCCAAATGACTTGGCCCAAAGCGGCCGTCGAGGGCTGCAAAAGTCGGGAACGACCAAGTCCAGGTCTTGCTGACATCGGAAGAGCAGCAGCGCGTCCATGGGCGGCGGTAGACGCCGTGAGATATACACGTGGCGCAAAATTGCGGTGCGCGGCGTCCACGACTGGCACCCGCCGAGCGCGAGCAAAGCGACCACCACTGCCACCCCCAGCATAAATCCAGGAGTGCGTAGAGCCCGAGACGAGCGAAATCCGCCAACGCGTTCGGCCTCTGGCCCCGGCGCACCGCCAAGGCCAGTGTGCAGTGCACTCCGGGAGCAGCAGCGGCCAAACGACTTGGCCAAAAGCGGCCATCGAGGGCTCAAAAAATCAGGAACGAGCATCTCCAGATCACGCGGGCAGCGGAAGATCGGCAGCGCGTCCATGGGCGGCGGTAGACGGCGCGAGATGTACACGTGTCGCGAAATTGCGGTGCGCGGCGTCCGTGACCGGCCCCCGCAGCTCACAAGCAACGGGACCAACACAGACACCTCCAGAATAAATCCACGAGGGCGTAGAGCCCTAGATGAGCAAATGTCGTTGACGCGTTCGGCCTCTGGCCCCGACGCACCGCCGATGTCAGGATACAGGGCACTCCGGGAGCGCTCACGGCCAAACGACTTGGCCAAATGCGGCCATCGACCGCTCAAAACAACGGGTGCGTGCCCGTCCAGCTGATACAGGCCCCGCATGTGGCGCGGCGCGTCCATGCGCGGCGTTTGACGGCGCGAGATATACATGTGGCCCGATATTGCGGTGCGCGGCGTCCATGACCGGCCCCCGCAGCGCGCAAGCAACGAGACAACACCAGCCACCTCCAGCATAGATCCACGAAGTCGTAGAGCGCTAGATGAGCAAAACACGCATACGCGTTCGGCCTCTGGCCCCGGCACACCGCTGGCCGCCGGACACAGTGCACTTGGATGTGCCTGGAACGCGAAGGACTTGTTCCAATTGCTCGTTCGAGGGCTTGTTAACTGGCCCATGGGCCCCTTGAAGACTTTCTGCCGGCAATCGTCTGCGATTCGGCCGAACGACGGCCCCAGACCGGCCGATGTTCCGGTATGGCTGGATGTTCCGGTGCGCGGCTGCTGGAGCAACTTGGCGACGTCCACGAGCAGCACGGGCGGGTGTACTAGCTCGACATAAAATCTCTGAAGGCCACCAGCCCAAGAGCATCGAGATTGGACAACTTGTTCGCCCTTTGGCCCCGGCGCACCGCCGGGGGGTTGACAAAGTGCACTCAAATGCGGCAGGAGCGCGAACCACTTGCTTGACCTGCTCGAGCTTGGGCTCGTTAGCTCGAGGACGAGCCCGTGCGGGACAATCAGATAGCGGGCGAGAGCGTGGAGGACGCTGGACGGCACCAGCCTGGCTGAGGTGCCGGTATGACCGACAAACGTGGTGCGTGCGGCACCGAACCATTCCGAAATTTCCCTAAGCAGCGCATTCGGTTGCGTTGGCTCGACATAAAAGCGCTGATGTCCCCGAGCCGAAGTGGATTGAAGTAGGACAACTCGTTCGTCCTCTGGCCGAGCACAGTCGGGGGCAGGACGTAGTGCACTCAAAGTCCCGTAGCGCCCGAACCACAGTTCTGATAGACGCGATCTTGTGCTCCCTGCCACGGGCACGGAGCAGTCCTGAATCTGTATCCCACGCGCGCCGACGACTCCCGGAGACAGCGCCAGACGCCTCGAGATGCCATCTTGACCCCAATTCGTGGTGTGCGGCGAGACCGGGCGCTTGATGGGCGCGTACCAGCCGAGCCACAGCTCCGTTTGCAGCGTTCTCGGGCTCCCTGCCAAGGCCACGGGGCGCCTTAGAAGGTTCTTGAAATCGCGCGCGACGGTGCCGCCGGGCGGGAGCGCCAGATGCCGCGAGATGCCAGCTTGGCCAGTCTTGGAGGTGCGCTGCCAAACGAGGCACTTGACGATTATTGCGAGATGACGCACCGGGCCCGTCACCCGCAACAGCCCCAGAGGAAGCGAACCAGCACAAGAGCGCCAAAATTGTCGAAGCCGTTCGGCCTCTGGCCTCGGCGCAGAGGCCTGAGTCAGGTTCAGTGCACTCCTGGCCCTGTAGCGGACGAACCACTGCTCCGTTTGCAGCGTGCTCGGGCTCCCTGCCGCGGCCGCGGGGAGCCTGAGAAGGATCTTGAGATCGCGCGCGACGGCGCCGCCCGGCGGCAGAGCGAGACACCGGGAGGTGCCAGGTTGATGCAATGCGGAGGTGCGCACCCCAACCGGCCACGAGCCCAAAGTCTGGGGCCCGAAGGAGTGGGCTGCTCCGGGTATTCTTGGCCTTGTTATGTTCCGGTAGTTCCTGCGCAGGTAGATCTGCATTGTACCGCAGCCGAAGACCCTGGAGGGCGCCGCCAGACCGCGGGGGGTGCAGAGGCATGTGCTGGTGGCTGTTCTTGAGTCGCATAACCGGCGCCAGACGTCTCCCAACGGCTTGGTCTCTCGCATCTGCTCGAATACCGCGGTTATTCTCTCGCATCTGGGATTTTCTTGGCGGTGGGTAGGTTGCATCTTGGTGATGGTCTCTTGGTGATCGGTGGTACAAGCCTCCCGCCGTATGAGAGGATCGCACGCAATGTGCCTAGGGTACATTATGCTCATGGACTCGACGACGAATGTCGTCCATTCTAAGGGGCCGGATCTAAAATTCATGCTGTGAAGAAGTTTGTGAAATTCCACAATTTGGCACAGCTGGCCACGTTGCAGCCCGTGTACCGGCAGATGCTTTCTTGTGCAGCGCGTACTACTCCAGCACTTCTTCGCGGCCTGGAATAGATCAGGAAGTACCTTCACGTCTCTCATGATGATTCGTCTTGCATTCCTTTGCCCGAGTCCGTGCGTTCTGGGCCCGTTGAACGTCCTTCGTCAGTCTCATTCAGCGGCAGGTCAATCGTTTCTTCCTGTTCTGCTGGGTTGCTACGCGCGAGGAGTAATTTTCCCATGGCCCGGGCAGTGACCGCAGAATCCTCAGGGGCGGCTTCGATCATGACTGTGTCCGGGTCTTGGTTGCCGTTGAGGCTTTCTGCACCTCCCGCGTCAGGCTGTCGTGCCTCATGCTGTCCCTCACCGACACAGACCCCTGGCCCCGTGCTCTTATGAGTTGTAGAGTCTTCGGCCGCCACGCTCGGGGTGTTTGCTGCTGTATCCGTCGTCCGGTTTCCGCGTCTGTCTCTACTGCGACTGTTGGGAGAACGTCTCGTCACCCTCGTGAAGCCTTCGGCATCTGTCTCACCTGATTCCACCGGAACCGTTGCCGGATCAGAATCGGTGGCGCCTGCAGCAGGCCCGCTGTGCTCTCCTCTCTGCGTAGTATTTGCAGAAGACTGATTTCTTCGGTTGGCCGCTTCCGGTGCTGGAGTTTCTCGGGTGGACGGCTGCATTTGCCGTGGCCTTACAGCACGCTGTTCGTCAGCGGGTCTATCGGTTACCGGCTGGTCCATAGTCAGGTCTGGGTGCTTGCGGGTGAGGGCAGCGATCTGGCTTTCGTACCAGGCCTTTGCTGCGCTCGAAGTAGAGGTCGCCAAGCAATTCGCCCAGCGACGAGCACAAGCTTGGGCTGCGCGCGGGGCGGTTCCCCGGGCGGCTGCCACGGATGCGTCAGAGCCCCGAGCTCGTGCTGGAGCGTACTGAGGAAGGTGGCGGTATCCGAGGATGCGCATGACGGCCACCAAACGTTCGCGCAGCGCCTCGTCCGTGACGATCTCAACGAGATCTTCACCAAGGAAGGAGATTGACAGCAAGGCACGGCGCGGGAGACTATGGTCAGAAAGAAGTAGAGAGCGAAAGATACCGAGGGGACCACGTGGCACACCGGCGAAGTACACGCCTGTGGGAGTTGGGCGATGAGTTGGGGCACGGCGCTCCGCTGGTGCAAACCCCTTGTCCGCCAACGCTGCTCGGGTTGAATTGAGACGCTCCTGCATCCGAGGATCGAGCTCAGCAATAGATGGGCGGGCCGCGATGGCAGCCCAGGAAGGCAAAGCTCGTGTTTCTGGCTCTTGACGAGCTTGGCGATGGCGCGGCTGATGCTGGGGTGCTGTTGCCGGAGCGCTTGTGGATGGTCGTGCTTCACGAAGTGGCACGTTGCGGGATGGGATTGGCCAATTGGCACGGTCTAGGCCTCGAGGGGGAGCAGGGTTGTTCGACCCATCTTGCAGCGCGCGATTAAGTTGCTCATCGTTGCCTATACTTGCTGAAGGAACACGCCTCGGGGCAAGGGCTCCATTCCGTTCAAGGATCCGGACGACATCTCTGTTCACGTTCGCAACTTCGCGGATTGATGCGGTGAGGTGGTGCCGTTCGCGTTCGGCCCTGTCCGCCCGAGCGCTCATGGTAGCGAGCGTGGCTTCCATCGTGTCGAGTCGAGCCATAACGCGGGTCATGGGTGTGTCACTTGAAGTTGGTCTGGTGGCAGCAGACTCGGGGACAGCTTCGCTCGGAACTTCTTCACGGGAGCACGGAGATATTTCGGAGGGAGCTTCTTCTTGCCTGCGCCTCTTGCGGGGTGGTGCACCACGTGTCCCTGGCGAGATGACCACGGCATTCACGAGATCCCGGAGGTTATTCCCCCCTGTCTTGTGCTTGCATGCGGTGCACTTGGCCTGTCGACGACCAAGTGACTTGCCATCGAGCACAAAACTGCCGACGGCAGAGCAAGTTGGGCAGACCAGTGCATCTCGGGCCGCGTTGAAGCGGGTCTTCATTGGGGATCTGGGCGTTTTCGAGCGGCGTCCACCGCGCTGAACAGCCCGTTCAATTGGGGCACGACGTTTCTGCTGGAACGGGCCGTTGTCGACCAGAGGGATTGGGAGCGGGATTGGAGATGTCGCTCGACGATGCTGTGGCGAGCAGGGTGCCGGTGTGTCAACCTCCAGGATCGCTGGGGATTCCACGTGGGTGTCCTGTGTGATGCCACCTGGTTCATTGGCTTGGACAGGGGTGCTCGGCTCTCTGCTTGAGGCACTTGGGTGCACCGGAGCCTGACTCTGACTGGGTGTTGACACCTGGGTTCTGCGGCGCGCTATTTCGCTGGATTCCGGGACGCTCTTGGACTGGTTGGCGAGACTCACAGTGGTTTCCCTTGCATGAGGTGTGCTGTCATTGTCGGATTTGCTGGGCTTCCCGAGAGTCTTCTGGAGTTGCGCGTGCACGAAGGCATTGCCCTCGTCTTGCGCGCTGTCGGGTACGGAGGATTGGTCGACTTCCATGGAGTCAGGGGCTGGATCGGCGAAGTGTTGATCACCTCCGCGGCAAAGTGCACCGCGGGTTGAGGCCGGCAACGCGCTCAGGTCGGCGCGGATTTCGGCGGGGGTGGGCACCGGCGAGCGAGCGCGGGGCAGGGCGGGGGACGTGGTCAGAGCGGCAAGTACGGCGATCGGGGTCGGGCCGGTGCGAGCGGTCGGGGACGGGACAGGGCATGTGGAGGGCGACGGAGCAGGGAGAGTGGTCGGGGACGGGACAGGGCGTGTGGACGGCGACGGAGCAGGGCGAGCGGTCGGGGA
>JAULBV010268478.1:0-10738 GCA_032358295.1 Pterothamnion heteromorphum | reverse complement strand
TAGTCGAAGTCTGAATCGATATCGGGAAAGCCTTTTCTTGCAAAGGCTCGGCGAAGAGGCAAGAAATCTCCATCAGGCTTTGCTGTAGTCATGCCTAGATAAAAAGCCGTCCATGAATTTACCTTATTCTCAAGTCCATGTTTGCCAGTTGTAGATTTCCATAATGAATAAAACTTATCAAGAACAGGAGCTCCTTCTAGTCCATCTACTGAACCCATCTTGTCCAGCTCTTCATTAACTCTCTTAAAGACAACAGTCTTATCATCTTTCAACTTAGATAGTCTAAGAGTTATGGCTTCAACTATCTCTGTTTTAATTGTTGCTATATCAGCCATGAATTTACCTTAATATCTATCTGTACCGCCCAGGTCATCTTCAACTTCTCTATCGTCCTCAGACTCATCCTCTGAATCTTCAGACACAAGATCGAAAATACTCTTGCTGTCTTCGAGTCCAAAATCTCCAGCATCGATAAAGAATTTGTCATCGAATCCAAGGAATCTTTCCCAAAGAAGTCCGTACTTAAGCGGATCTATTCCGTAAGTAATTCCCAATACTCTCAATAACAAACTTCCATATCCTGAACCACGACCAGGACCAGTAAGAATATTCCTGTTGCGAGCTTCTTATATGAATCTCTAACAATTAGAAGATATGTAGCAAAATCGTATCTGTTATTTTCCCAAGCAATTCTAATATCTTCAATTTCCATTTTCAATCTGGAAGAATGAGCAGCACTTATGTCCCACCCGATTTTCTTAGCACCTTCCCAGGCTAATGTCTCCATGTACTGATGCGGAGAAGCATAGCCTTCCGGCATTTCATACCTAGGAAGCTTCATGCCGCTCTTCATGTGAGTAAGTATGTCTTCGGTATCTATTTTTTCCGCAAGAGAAACTGTATTCAAAATCATTTCTGGATTAGACCCGAAATGTTCTGACATTTCTATCGCTGACTTAAGGTAAAACTCATGATAAGGAAAATGCAAATGCCCAGGATCTGTCAAGCATTTTTGAGTACTCATGGCCATCAATAACTCATGAGATGGACCGGCAGATTTCTCTCCGTAATGAGCATCATTGCTGCAAATCGTTTGAATGTTCAGATCTTGTCCCAACTTAATAATGTCAGGAATAATCATAGCTTCCGCATCTATGCCATGATACATAGCTTCGAGATAAAAATCTTCCTTGAAGATGTCCTTGAATATAGAGCAAACCTTCTTGGCTT
Source organism: Pterothamnion heteromorphum (assembly GCA_032358295.1). Lineage (NCBI taxonomy): Eukaryota > Rhodophyta > Florideophyceae > Ceramiales > Ceramiaceae > Pterothamnion > Pterothamnion heteromorphum. The sequence goes on along the minus strand of JAULBV010268478.1, from coordinate 9,508 downwards.
GATCGTAGCGATTGTAAAGAAGATTGGCATTTATGACAGATGACAAACATGCTGAAGATGCTATCACGCCTTCGCTATGCTTAGCCAAAAGTTCCAGGTCAATTCTAGGATCTTTGTAATATGTATGCTGCCAAGATTCTTGAGAAAGAGCGCATAGATTTTGATAGCCTTTCCAATTTTTGGCCAACAATAATATGTGGCGGTTGCCTTTTCTGCCTTCAGGCTGATCCTCCGTAGAGGTAGCAAATCTATTTTTGGCCAGATAAAATTCACACCCTACGATTGGCTTAATCGGCGGCAAGTCATTGCCGTTTTCGTCCTTGGCCTTGCGGAGGCATTCCTGCATGAATTTAACACTTCCGCCAAGTGTTCCATGATCAGTACAGGCGAGTGCCCTAAATCCCATTTTTCTGGCAAGCATAGGAAAGCCATAACGGGTGATCTTTCCTTCTTTCTCATCGCTCATTACTCTGTTAAGTCCATCGAAAGAACTGTACTCTGTATGGCAATGACAATGAACAAAATCACAATTGCAGATAATCCGTTTAGACATAGTCTGCTTATCGGTTCTTCAAGACTGCAAATAAGGGCTATTCACTACGTTAAAACAGACGACGCTTTCCCACATTCTTTACTCTATGTGTAGGATCTCCATCTCCAAATTTGGCTGATCTTTCCTGCATGTAGCGGGCATATTCTTCTTCCCATCCTTCCGGAGCCGTACATGTGAACTTAATTTCTGACTCCCAAAGAGCACAGAACTTTAAATACTTCTCGGTGTCTATCCCGCTCAAATCAGATGCCATTCCTGCGAATAGGCCAGAACTAGCCTGTTTCTTCATGCGACTTAGCTCTTCGAGCCGCTTTTGATCCTTAGATGTATCTCTACTTGATTCACTTTGTGGAGTTTCTGTATTTTCAGCAGAAGGTTCTTTGTTGGTCAAAAACTGCTGCATCCAATCATTGTCTTCATTTTCATCCTGAGCCATTAGACACCTCCCTTGGGATACTTTTTACGTATACCAGCCTTATCGTCCCTTATGTATTTTGGTTTCATATGATTGATGTAACGACGAGTACTTTCGCACCAATCCCAAGTAGGTCCATTATGCTTTATGTTTGGACAGGCGATCGCTCTTCGACATGGCTCTTTTGTTTCTGGATGAAACAAAAAGGCATCAGAACTCATAGACTGATACCATTCAAACTGTTTGCCAGTTGAATTCCCATCCTTATCCAAAATTTCGTATACATATGTTGGCACAATTAGACCTGTAAATAATACTACGAAGTTTTTGGTTTGGATTCTTCTTTTTTACTCACGTACGCTTCGCATTCTATTACGGCCAATGGATTGCCATGATTAACGTACATTCTCCAATTCTTATTCACTCCATAAACTGAAACGTTCTTGGGTTCAATAGGATTTCCGCAGTTTACTTGCGTGCAACTTTGACAAAGAGGCTCAAATAAACCACTTGGAGTAATGATTAGTTTCTCCAGAGATATTCTGCGACATTTAGGCTGATATCCAAAGTTTGTCACTCAGATGCTCCATTGGAATGTCTTTTTTGTATTCCAGGCTTGCGGGCAGGATTAGAGGCAGCGGCCTGTCTTTCTGCCCAAATTCTTGCATTCTCCTCTTCTGAGATAACTTCCTTTTCAGCAACCTTAACTGGCTTGACAGGAGGAGCCGTAAAAGATTGGAATACCGGAGCATTCTCATCGAACTCAACACTGGACGGATCATGGCCTGGAGGCATAAATACGCCCTCTTGCCCTTCATAGTCAGCGTCAATTTGTACTTCCGGAGCCTCAAATTCCTTATTTAGTCCTTCGGCCTTTACCTTAGGAACAGTAGGAATCGCTCCTCGACCGTCTGGGCGAGACGATTGGACCGTCCTTGCCGCAGTAGGCGTTGGCACTGTCTGGCTCCTAGGAACGGCTTGTGAGGGCAAGCCAGAGGCTCTGTATACTTGCGGCAAGCCTATCTTGGAGCCCAATTTGACTGGACTTCCGCTTTTTGCTTTTGGCGCAGTAGTTGGAGGATTCATGTATTCTTCAATATGGCTGGCTACTTCTGGGAACATCAAGGCAGGTAGACTGAATTCAACTTCGGAATTATCGTTCATAAAAGACAAAGTCCAACCATACTCCGGAGTTTTATGCAACCTCAGAGAAAAGAAGACTCCTTCTTGGTTATTTTCAGAAGGCAAGAGTTTCCATCTAAAATCTATGTTTGAACTTTCAGTTTCTATTGGCATTTTTTATCCTCAAATTATAGTTTACTAATCTTATCCTCATCATCTTCCATATCCTGATTTTCATCTTCGTCGCCAAATACAAATGGCTTTCTTTCACCAAACTTCTTATCGAAATAATCAGAATTTACGATGTAGGTTTCCCATTGTCTGCGCCAAAAATCTATCCACTCTTCAGCCATAGATGGTTTTGGTTCAGGAACTTTCCAGCCGCTTTCTTGAGCCCAATAAGATAGACATCGCATATCAGGAGAATATATATCCTTAACAGATGGTCCATAATTCAAAACCACTAACTTCCCATCATGATAGAAATCACACATGAAAGCGGTAGCGCCAAGCTGATGACGAATAGATATGGTTGACTTAATAACCCAATACTTAGACGGAATAGATGCATACATTTTGCCCACAATTTTCTGTGGCTTTTCCATAATGTTCTTTACAGATTCATACTGACCGTTAGCTTCCAGTAGAGTTATGTCAGTAAAGTTGATCTCAAAATCCATCAGATCATATTGTGCATCTGGATCAGTCATTCGCCTCCAAGCCATCAAACATATCACCTTGCTCCCCAATACGATTGCGAGCATATTGAGCCCATTTTTCTGAAAGCTCAATTCCTATATATCGTCTTTTGAGCACATTTGCTGAAACGCAAGTTGTTCCTGTGCCCGCAAAAGTATCTAAAACTACATCTCCAGGAAAAGAAAACAGCTTAATAACTCTACGAGCAAGTCTTTCTGGAAAAGGAACTGGATGACCGCAGCGATTGACCGTTTCTGGCTGAATGGGCCAGTAAGACATGCTCCATTGTTGAAACTCGGAATCCGTCATATCAGATTTAGATCCTTCTACAGTTGGATCTAACTTCCATGGTCCTTTGTTCCAAACAAGCAAATACTCGTGCCTGCGACGAACTATGGGGTTACTGGGACTCATATAGCTACCCCAGGCTGTAGCCCTTCCGACCACTTGATGCTTGTCCCATGCTATATCGCAACGAAAATTGAAACCAATCGCCTTGTTAATGACACACAGATCTGAATAGATCGGTCGAAAATACTCCTTGCCAGTATCGTCTGCCAATAGTGCAAATCTATCTTCCTCATGATTTACCATGGAATCAATATTTATGACCATTCGTCCGCCTGGACGCAGAACTCTATAGCATTCTGTAAATATATCCTTAAGCCAATTCAAATATTGAGCATAGGGCATCTTGTCATCATGAACTCCATATTCTATTTTGCAATTATATGGAGGACTCGTGAACACTAAAGATACATGATTGTCAGGTATTAACCTTAATCCTTCAAGAACATCAGAATTGATAATTACATCAATAATTTCGAGTTTTTTGTTTTTGTTCATATTTTCGACTACATTCCTTATTTGTGTCTAATGAGCAAGACACGCACCTTTTTCTGTTTGGATGAGCAAACTTTATTTCTTTTCCGCAAGATAAACAATTTATTCTACGTTCAAAATGAAATATCGAACTGATAGCTGCTGTCTTTTTTCTAGATAGTCCGTAATGATCGTTCATATACATATTTTTCAAACATTTATAGGCGTATTCACCGTACACTCCCAGTGCAAATGCTCGGCCCGCAGCAGTGAGAACATAATCTCTGAAATTAACTTTTTGACTTAACTTAGCTTTTATGGAATTCAAGAAATCAAAATTACTTATCAATCCAAATCCTATTTGAGTAGATTTTGGAGAAGATATTCTTATCGTTCCGTCTCCATCTACTAGCCCTCTCAAATATGACCAAAAATATTTGTCAGGAACTTTTGCCATTTGGACTGTCAAAGACTTGCGAGCATAAATTCCTAGTTTAGCTAAAGATTCAATGATTTTTTTAGAATATACCACCAACACATAACATCTAGTGTTTTTCTCTGATTTTATTTCATAATTAGTTTTCAGTAATTTTTTGGCATATTCTAAAAGTTCATAATCAATAGATTTCATTTTCAATTCATATTTATGAGGACGTACTCCTCCGTCAGCGGTAATGTATCCAAGCAAATATGCCATTTCATCTGACCAGGTTTCAAAAAATTCTTCATCAATATAAAAATCAGAACCAAACAATCCATTTTTCTGCTTAAGTTTTATTCCATATTGTTTTAATCTAAGGCCAATCAGTGTCGAAGAACACCCATATATTAAAGATATCTCTTTGAGAGACATATTTTCTTCACAATACATTCTTGTTATGGTCTTTAAATCAAAGTCAAACTTCTTTTCTATAGGCATTTATAATCTCCATATTAATGTCTACTTCATTAACTGGAGGACACATGAATATAATCCTTTATTCAAGATACTATCAATTAAATTCACTTATCCACTCCTCGTTGTTGTTTTTTCTGTCTCCAGAAATCCCGCCCTTTTTTCTAGCACCTTCAATCTTTATGGAATTGTCACTTAATGCTTTTCCTTCGGAAACAAAAACTTTATTTGACAACTTAGACACAAATGACAGAACATCCAGACTATGGCCATATGCAGTTGTCCCAACGTAAGGAGGATCAATGTAAATTATCGCATCCTTTTCGAATTCTATATTTTCTATTGCATCATGCCTTCCGCATACGCCAAGCATCTCTTTACATATCAATTCAACTCTTTTAATAAGAGTGCCAGGCATAGGCATCATAGGATTAACTGGAGATCGCCTACTAGATGTTTCGGTAGGAAGCCAATAATTTCTGAAGCTGCAATTCATCCACTTATTATTATTTATCCATATTGCTTTACTTCCAAATGAAGATGCCTGCAATAACAAAAAAACATATACAGTATTAATGTCAGCAGGTTGTTTGGAAAGATATGTCATATGTTTTTGAACCAGATCCAACGAAGAAGGGATATCGGCACATATGCTTTTGAATTTTTCTAAGTCAAAAATTCCGTTACCTATCATGCTCCAAAACAGTCCCCAAGGTCCGGCGTCCACCATTGTTATCTTAGACGGAGATACTCCAGAGCGTATCATTTCTATTGATAAAGATCCGCTTCCGCAGCATAGATCACAAAAACTCCTATCTTTAAGACATATTATGTCAACAATCTGTTTGGCAATGCGCTGCTTGCCTCCCTGATATGCTGTAGGTGGGCAAATGTTTTTTATACTCGCCATGCTGTTATGCTCTCTCTTTCTTCGTTTTCCTTGCGTTCGGCCCACTTCTCATATCTACTTCCTAAATGAGACGGGAATACGTCAATAACTTCTTGCAAGGATTTTCTATCTCTGCTCTTCATTAAGTTATCGCACATCATGTGCAATTTATCGCATATCTCCACTTCGGATGGCTCGAATTTTACTCGCATAAGATAATCGTGACATATCGTAGATATATACATAACCATCCTAAGTACAGTTTCGGCGCTATTATCTTCTCCTCCGGTTGCCGCAATTATTTCTCTCACAATATGATCTATGACATCTGACATGTCTATGTTAAGAGAACTGCTCAGCTTGGATATTGAATCTCGTATAGAAATATTTTCCATGGCCGAGACTAACTGAATGATTGAGCCGCCGGATTTACATCCGAAGCAATGATAATCTTCATGATCTATTTTGTCGTATACGTAGAAAGATGGAGTATTGTCATTGCTATGACCTGGCAGCGGACAACAATATACTTGCTTTCCATCCGAATCTCTGCGAGGATGAATATTCCTAGCAGTCAGATAATCAGATATCTTATGCGAACTCTGAATTTGTTGAACGTAGTAGTTTGTCATTAGTCAAGATCCAAAGATATACGACCATCTTTTTTCTTTTCGGCAGGCTTCTTTGATTCCTTAATTACCTCAACCTTAATAGATGTCTTTTCTAACGGTTCTCCGAAATTATCCAGATCCAAGTCATTATCAAAGCTCATCGAAACATCTGCTTCAGCAGCATGCTTGATGGCAATGTCATTTGAAAAATCATCATTTCCCCAAGTTGCATCAACCGAACTGGTTATTCGTCCTATTTCAGGATTAAGATCAAGAGTTGCCCTAGGCTGACCTAAGAAAGACTTCTTTCCATATCTGGCCTTGACGCAGAACATAAGCAATTTCTGGGTTGGCTGATTTGGATGAGGAACAAGAGCGTAGATATTGTCAGCATCCGCGGAAAAATCATGAGATCCTCTAAGATCTTCCGAACCAACTGTCTGCTGTCCATCCTTTTGTGTCTTAAGTCTCTTGAGGGCTTCTCTGCCAAGCTGTGCGGCAGAGATAACTGCAAAGTTGTGCTTGCGACCCATCTGCCTGAGACCTTTGCACATATGGCCTATCCATTCATGCGGCTGCTGGCGAGAATACCACTTTTCTGGAGCCAAGATAGTAATGTAATCAACTATGACCATGTCTGGCTTGAAGAACAGTATGTATTTTTCTATTTCCGCTTGTATGTCCGCAAGATTAAGTCTTTCTCCATCAGCTTCCAAAATAGCAAACTGATTATTTACATTCCACTTTGGAAACTCTTCTTTTATCTTTACGATCTCTGCTTCCGTAAGTAACGAAGGCTTATGTATGTTATGGAACTTGACTCCTGTTTCTCTGGAAACAATCTTTCCTTTAACCATTTTCTCTGGCATTTCAAGACTTACGAACAATACGTTCTTCTTCGATCTCTTGTATATATTCAATCCAAGATTAAGCATCATGGTTGACTTATATCCACCTACGTCAGCCACAAAAAGAGTCAACGAGCCAGGCGTAAAACCAACTCCCATAGAGTCATCTAGTTCCGGGAAGCCAGATAACAACAGGTCTTCTGGATGCTCTCTTTTATGCAAGAGATCTTCCATGAATGCATCAGTTGTCTTGTCTATAAAAATCATCTTCGCCTTGGAAGAAGATCCATTATTGCTCACATTCTTAAGGCCTTCGGCAAGGCTGGATACGGCTTCGAAAAAAGTAGTCTTCTTTAGATTCTCTTGGTAGGACTCGAACAGTGCATTTGTTTTTTCTCTTGAGAATATTTCTTTGAAATGCTTGAGGTATAGTTCGAAGTCGTCCTTTGTGGATCTAACAAATTTGGAAACATTATGGAAAAGAGATCTCTCCGCCATTACGGGAGCATTCGGACCATCAACTTTCTTCTCGGTCCATTTTGCATAACTCCCATTTGCAACAGTTCTTTCTACAAAATCTACGAAACCATTTTCTGTCAACTTCATGCTCTTAGTGTGAGCCTCATGTATGGCGAACAGTATGGGCCTATATCTTGGATCAAAAAATTCCGGCTCTAGCTTATTGGCAGCAAAAACATTCAACAATGCATGATCATTGATGAGCAGGTTTATTATCTTTTCTTGGCATTCTACTTTGTCTTTCATTTTATCTCCCCTCTTCCTCTTGTGCTCAGACTTTTACCAGATGAGTATTTGAAGCAGTAACAATCTTCTCGAACGCTTCACCCATTCTGTCCTGCAATGAGATCTTGGAGATATCGAAATTACAAACCAATATGGTCGGCTTGCGATTATTAAACCTGTCTATCAGGAATGCATCTAGAGTTTCTTTTGTCCAACTATTTATTCTATCGCCAACGTTTCTGTTATCTATTATGTTCATGTCATCTATAACAAGCCAATCAACATCCTGTATTTCATATAGAGCTTCTTTGTCTTTTTGCTTTAGAAGATTCTTTAATGAAAGAAAAGAAACTCGATCGTACGTCATGGCTTTATTGGTATTGAATGCTCGTCTGTAAATGGCGTCTATAAGAACGATAGACGCAAGCAATGTCTTGCCCATAGGCACATGCTTCTTAAGGATGAATCCTCCATCCTTTTCGTTAACGAAGCTTTCTCCGTATATGACAAGATTATCTCCATCGGTAAACCTTTTGTCCATTACGGATATCTGATTTAACTGATTGCGATCATATCCAGAATTTACTCTTTTTTCGCCATACAGATATGTCCAGATTTTCTTCCTTACATCATTTACCTTGGATGTTTCAACAGCGACTCTTCCATCAGGAAGCACGCCAGTAAATGTACTGATAGTGGCATTTCTGTATGCAGGATCTATGAGCGAATGTATTAGAGCCTTGATTTCGCCATATTTGGCACATACGCATCCGCCCTCTCTGGTGCATTCCTGATCAGCTTTGAACAGTGGACATTTTGAGGCTATTTGAAATTTGCGCGAGTAATAAAAAATCTCTTTACTTAGGTCTTTCATAAAGATGAAATCGTCCTTTAGATCCTATTGGCATGACATATTCACAAGATGATTATACGGGATTTCTGCACAATATATCGTTTGCGAAAAAATTAAGATTATTGACGCATGATACGTTATAGCCAGCCTGATCTTCTGCTTCTTTGATAGATGAAACTCTAACACCTATTATGTCACACGTTATGAAATATGTCGTCCCGAAAACATTCTTAGATGGAGCATTTTTACTCTGCAATTTTTCTACTATGGTCCAGGCGTCAGAGCTCGGTATAAAACCATCCTTCTCATAACGAGCAATCTTGGCAACACTTAAACCGAAATCTTTACGATTTATCTTGGCGGCTTTTCTCTCCTGCTCCAGCTTCTTGCCAAAACGATAGCCAACAATCTTATTTCCATCATCCTTCTTGTTTTTTACGATAGATTGCAAAACATCAGCATTACAATCTAACCTGGAATCCAGATAAAGAGCAGCTCTATCTATGTTGATATATGAATCTATCTTGAGATATCTAGCAGTTATTTTTGAAGCCAGAATTCCGAATACGTGCAGAGACTTATTCAGTCTTTCTATTTTCTCAGGATCTGTGCTGTCAAAGTATATTGCAGACGCATTTTCTTTTTCTACTACTCTACCGCTTGCATCAAGAAATCCGCTCAGATACTGTGCAATTACTTCATCTTCTTGATGGAACAAATTAGAAATGGCATGAGACAATATGTCGGTAGCCATTTTGCTTATTACAACAGCAGAAAATATCGTTTTGGCATTTCCGTCTATAGAAGGCTCAAGCATAAATAAGCTGCTCATGCTTGTGGAGAAGGCCAATATAGCTTCCCATTTTTCGCTTACAAAACTAATTGCGCCATTCTCTTCGTCTATTAGACCGCCACCATCAAGCATTCCTGCCAGGTAATATATCAACAAGTTATTGAATCCGGCGGGCATGCGGATGGATTGCCAATCATTTCCTACTTTAGCAACTAATCCCAATGGAGAGTCAGTAGTTTCTGAATAGAAATCGTACGGGATAGT
>JAULBV010268367.1:0-10738 GCA_032358295.1 Pterothamnion heteromorphum | reverse complement strand
AAACAGCACCCACAGTAGCCAAAAGGCCATCAGCAACCCAACCACAATGGTGGCTGCAAACAGGGGTGGAAGGTATGCGCTTAGGGTCATGGTTATGCCCCAAAGTCCCAAATTTCAATCTTGCCGCCGCCACCGGCTGATGTTCCGCTGGCACAACTGCCAGCACCAGCGCCATAGCCGGTGGTGGTGCTGCCAGCGCCTGCGGTGCCGTTGCCGCCCTTGCCATAGAACGAATCGCCGCCACCGCCGTAGCCACTCGCGCCGGTTGATTGGCCGGGTATTGTGGTCGAGCTAACTGGAACCGGGAATCCAGGTGGCCAGCCGGGGTTACCGCCGCCGCCTGAGTAGCCACCAGCGCCGCCGGCAACACCTGGCAACACACCAAAACGGCCTGTTGCAACGTCCCCCGAGATCATGTAACCACCCAAACCGCCGGCAGCCGTAGCACCGGATGCCGGTACACCGCCGCCAGCCGCAACAAGATTGCCAAATCGTGTGGCGCCGCCGGCTACCGCCGCGCCCGATGTGCTACCGCCCGCACCAACCGAATAGGTCATGCCCGCAATGGGAATGCGCTCTATCGTCTCAACCATGGCCCCCGCGCCACCACCGCCACCAGTGCCCACAATGCCGCTGGAACCGCCACCTTGGCGGCGCACAAAGCAGCGGGCGCCGTCTTCGGTGGGCACATAGGTGCCGCTGCCGGTAGTTAAAACGGTTACCAGCTTGGGCTTTCCGCCGGCGCCGCCAAAAAGATCAGTTGCGTTACTCATGGTTTACACCCACCCGTAGGTGGCTCCTGCGTCAGTCAAAATTTTGTCAAAAGGGGCGGCGTCCACCGTCATGCTGCCTGCCACGCTGCGAATTTTGTCGGCCCCTGCAGGCGCCACAATGGCGGCGGTTACACCGGCCAGAACAATAATGCGCAGCTGCTTTGCGTTGCCGGTAATAGCGGGCAGCGTGAGCGTGCAGTTGCCGTAAAAAAGATAGGTTTTATACGGCTGGGCAACGGTGAGGCTGTTGATTGCCACCACAGGGAAGGCCCCGCCAGCAACCTGCCAATCGGCCGACACGCCGGGCTGGCTGGCGGTTACATCGGCCAGGTTGTTAAGCAGCACCCAAAACGCGCCGCTGTGGAACACGCTGGCAGGCTTGGCAAGCGCACCGGTCAAGCCAGACCATATTCCCTTAAAGTTGGCCGCTGCCAATGCAATGGCAGCTTGGGCCGCAGCATCCCCAGCGCTCAGGGCGCCAGCCACAGCGCTAGCCTGTGCGTCCAGGGCATTAGCCAGGGATGCATCGGCCAGGGCCTTGGAGCCGGTTGAATATTCGTTATTGGCCCAGCGCAGTTGCTCCAGTTTGCGCGCTGAAAAGGTGGCCCGGTCTGCAGGGTCTGGCAAAGGCAGCGCCGCCGGGGTAATGGCAACGGGTACAACAGTGGTCATTAGATAATTCCTCTCATATCAGTCCTCTTACGTCAAGTTTGAGCATTGCATGGCCCGGCCCGGCAGCAGTTATCTCTGCGGTGCCAAGGCCAAAGGCGTTCAGGTAGTCGTACCCATCCGCGTCAGAAATAATCCAGGCGCAGGGAACGCCCAGCACGCGGTAGGCCACATCAGCGGCGGCCTGCGCGGCGGCCAAGCTGGGTATAAAACACGTGCCGGTCAGGTTGCGGGCGTTCAGGCCTTTGATGATGCTGACGTTGCCATACTGGTCGGTGGTGATGCGCGAATAGTCGATGGGCTTTGACGTAAAACCATATTCTGGCAAGCCCATGTCATTAAATGAACCAATAGCGAAGATGCCAATTTCTGCCGTGCCGGTGGCGGCTGCCACGGTGAGCGTGATTTCAATTTGCGAGTCCATTGGCGCCAGGTTATTGATGCGCAAAGAGTCTTGCTGGCGCGGCATGCCAAAGTAAAACTCCCACATCAAGTCACCACTCAAATAATTGTCCAAGCTGTAGGTGGTGTCAAAGTCTGGCACGCCAGTCGTTGCCTCTTTTCGCACTACGCGCAGCGTGCTGCCTACCAGACCAAAGAAGTTCATGCCGGTCACAATGCCGGGCTTGATCGTCATGGTGATCGTGCCGGTGCTTTTGATTGCCGTGCTGCGGTAAATGTCAAACGCCGCCATTCTGTTGGTGGGGCGGGTGTCAAGCCAGCGCCCGGGGGTAGATTCTGGCAGTCCCGCATCAACGCCTGTTGCCAGCGCGGTGTACACGCGGTGCGTGCTGGTGCGGATTACCTCGTCCCCAATGGCATAGTTGGTGGCCGCTACCCACAAAGCCTCGCCACGGGTGGTGTCTGGCTCTGCCGCCGAACAGGCGGTCACCATGGCGGCGGTGATGGAGATTGGCTCTAAAACTTGTGCGCCCATGGTCAGATTGCCTGTGTGGTCAGTGGCCGCCCACCGCCAGCGGCCTGGTCTAGCGTGGTGGCGGTGTTTTGCGACGAAATGGCCGTGGTGAGCGTGTTGAGCTCGATCTTTTGCAGCCTGCTGTGCAGGCGTTCAAGCGCGTCCACCACCTCGGTGTTGTTTTGCTGGGTCTGCACCGGCGGCAAGTTGGCCGGCAGGATGACAACCGGGCGGGCGCCCGTTCCTCCACCCGGTTGGCCACCACCCATTTCATAAATTGCCGTGGTAATGCCGTTGCCAGTTGTAGTAATGGCGTCAACAATTTTTTCAGCCGGCGTTTTTTGGTCAATCAGGCCCAGCATTTGGTCTTTAACGCGGGCAATGGCCAGTTGCTCGTCCACCATGGTCTTGCTGGTGTTCTTGAGCGCAGCCAGGTAGGTGTCGGCATAGCCGGTAATGTCGCCACGGGCCTTGGCATCGCCACCCTTGGCCAAGGCCAGCTGAGTGGAATACGACGCCCACGCGGTTTGTGTTTGGCGCATAACATCGGCCACGCCGTTGTTGGTGCTGTTCAGGCGGTCCAGCCAGTCTTTTATGCCGTCTTGCCAATTGTTACCGCCACCCGCACCACCGCCGCCGCCAGCCGATGGGCTGCTGTCGCCGCCGTTGGTTCCGCTTACGGTGCTTTGCATCCACCACGGCCAGGTCGATTCATCGGTGGGCGACATTGTGGAATTGCCTGGCCCAGACGTGACCAGAATGGGCGCAATCATATTTGCGTTGCTGATGATGTGCGCAAGTTGCTCGGCTGTGAACACGCCCGCGTCATACAGCGCCTTGGCAGCATCCACCCAGGCGCGTACGCCCTCTTTTGTAACGCTGTTGAGCTGGTCAATTGACAGGTTGATGCCCTGCCCAGCCAGGTCGGCCTGGATGGATAGCAGCTTGGCTTGGCGCTGTTCCTCTTGCGAGTAGTAATTGGAGTAATACGCCCCCATCGACTCGTTCAATTTATCCAGCCCGCCAAATGCCGCCACCAGGCTGGCCGCCGTGGCCGCCCCGGTAACCGATACCGAAATAAGCGAGCCATCCAGCACACCCAGCCAACTGTTCACGGTGGTCAGGTCGGTGGCCAGGCGCGCCATGGTTTGCGATGCAGTCTCCCCCGTAAACGCCAACCCCTGCATTGCAGGGCCCCACGTAGTGCTCACCAGGTCATCGGTAAACTTGCCCACCGCCGCATCAATCGCCGCGCGCTGCTGCTCGGGGTTCATGCCGGTAATGCTCACCTCAATCTGCTTGGCAAAGCTGTCCGCAGCATCAGCACTTAGACCCAGCGCTTGCGCATACTGCTTTGCACTGGCAACCGACGTTGCAACCGCCGTATCAAAGTACCGCGAAATTTCGCTGTTCGCATCAGACCACGCGCTATTGTGTGTGGTGCCACCGCTCAAAATCCCGGAACTGCTTTGCGTAAAGTCGTCCCGGTTGGCCACAGCACTGACGCCGTGTGCATTGGCGTTTGCTACCAGGGCGCTTCCGTCTGAGCTGACGGTGTAACCAGTGAGTGATCGGAGTACGCCAAGGCCCGCAACAATTGGCCCAAGCGCTCCAATAATCGTCCCCAAACCCGCCATGGTTGACCCTGCACCCAACATGGAACCACCCGCTGACAAAGTGCCCCCCAAACCGTTTGCAAACAGGCTTTGTAACCCGTAGCTTGCGCCAGTGCCAAATGCTCCAAGCCCGGCCCCAATCTGCCCCAGCATTCCTGCGCCACCAAACATGCCAGACGAAGACGCCGCCCCCATCCCCGGCATCCCCATACCACCCAAAATGCCGTTCACTATGCCCATGACCGGCTGCACCGCAATCTTGATGATCCACGACTTGGCAGAGTTGGTGATGTAGTCACGGAACGACTCCCACATGCTTTTGCCGGATTCAAAGCCGCGCATCAGGCTGTCGGTAAGGGCGCGTTCAATGTCGTTGGCAGTTTTTTGCCATTCTTTTGCGGAATTGTTTGCAGCGTCTACACTGGCCTTTTCCAGCGCCATTGCCGTCTCGCGTTCGGCCCCGCCTTGCTTTGCTTTGGCCAAATCGCGATAACCTTGGGCTAGTTTTTTAAGACCGTTGTAGGCCTCTTCATCAAGATTTTTATCTAGCGCTTTGATGGCTTGCAGTTCAAGATCGGTTGCCAACATTTCCAACTTTGCAGCATCCAGCGCGGCGATAGCTTCTTTGGACAAGCCCATGCGCGCTGTGGCTTCGATCTGCGCTTGTGTGTCGGCCTTGATTTTGTCCAGTCCAGTGGACAGGGACACAATGTATTTTTCGCGCGATGTGGCGGCATCCATGGTGGCTTTATCAAGCTTCTTTTGCTCGGCTTCGGCTTGCTCGCTGGCGATCTTGCTTTCATACAGCGCGGCGACATTCGCCTTTTGCTGTGCGGTGAATTTTGCCCATGCAGGGCCATTCGCCAGCGCCACAAATTCGGTCTGCGCTTTGTTGTAACCGTTTTGTGCGGCCTCTGCCTCGGCAGCGGCCTTGGGTAGTTCTACGCCCAGCTTTTGAATCAGCTTGTCGTATTCAGATAGGGCGGCTTTTGTTACGCCCTCAGATTTTGCCGATCCACTAAACGATAGTGTTTTACCGTTATTGGCTAACGTCTGCTCTGCGATGGTCCCAACTTCTCCCAATCGCCGTGGATCATTGAACACTGCGCGTGCTGTGGCCGCTTGCTTATTTATTTCAGCAAATTTCTTTTCAACCGCATCAGCAAGGCCCAAGGTAAATTTGAAGTCGTCATTAAATTCGTTAGCCGCCGCGCCGATGGCCCGCGCACCAGCCAGGTCGCCGCTGGCCAGAGAAGCCGCCATTGCCGCAACAGCGCCAATATTGTTTCCGAGGATGGCGAATGACGCGCCTGCCCGATAGACTACATCGGATAATTGAGCAAAAAAGATGGCGGTCTGCTGGACGACTGAGACCAGCTTTTCGTTTATTTCTCCGTTGCTTGAGGCGTTATTCAGACCGACCATCGCCATCGCGGTTTCTTTTAGAACCTCGCTCAGGCCGTTGTATGTCGGTATCAGGCTGGTGGCCAGCGCCTGCGCTTGCAGCGATAGCTCCGCACGCAGCTTGGCTTGCTTGTCCGCATATTCGTCGGCAAGGGCGATTTGCGCCGATGTGAGAATGTTTTGGCGTCCGCCTTCTTCACCAAGCGCCTTTAAGAATGGCAACAGTTCTGCCCCGGACTTGCCTAGCAGGGCCATTGCGACGGCGGCTTTCTCTGGGCCTTCTTTGAAGCCGTTCAGGGCTTTGCCTAGCGTCTCCAGTTGGTCTGCAGACTTGAGGCCTTTGAACTCTTCTAGGTTCAATCCAAGCGCCTTTATCGCGGCGCCGGCTGCCTTTGATTCGTCGTCTACGCCAGTCAATCCTTTTGTAAGCTTTGACGCCGCGCCAACAACCGCTTCCATTGATGTGCCTCCAACAGCGGCTGCCACAGCAAGGCTCGCAAGATTGGCGCTTGTGTCGCCGGTCTTTTCCGCCATGTCTTGAAAGTCGCCAGCCATCTTGGAAAACTTGTCGAACAGGGCGTAAAAGGCCGCGCCAGCAGCTACCGACGCAACGGCTATACCGACCATGGCCGTCTTGATACTGTCACCGATGACAACGCCGCGCCCGTACGCATCGTTCATGGCGCCAGATGATTTGGCGGCGTCCGCCTGTGCTTTCTCTACCTTGCGCAACTCGTTCAGGTATGGTTCAAACTGGGCAGCATCCAAACCCTTGGCTTGGATTTTTAGCTCTAATTTTTCGCTTGCGGTTTTACCAAACTGCTCCAGCGACTTGGTGCTGCGCTCTATCTCGTTGCGGATGCTTGCTCCGGCCCTGGTGAACTGTTGCGCGCCCTTGTCTGCCCCCGCGCCTATGCCGTCAACCGCGGTGCCTGCCTTTCCTGCCGCGCCCGCAATGCCGGTGGCCATCTTGTCGGCTTTGTCGCTTACGCGATCGAAAGCAGTTTCAGCACCTTCTGTGCTGACTACGACTCTGCCGGTGATTTCGAGGTCTGACATTAAGTGGTCTCAGGTTCCCCCGCCTTGCGGCGGAGGGGGTTGCTTTGCAGTTAGGCGTCGTCGCTCATTTGTATGAGCGCGGCGGCTTCCATCGTTCTGACGTCCGAGAATGTTGGTTCCCAGTCGTCGGGGTCTAGCCGGTCAAGTAGCGGGTACAGGGCTTCGTATCGCAAGCCGGTGCGCCCGCCCATACCGCTGGTGTTCCATTGGGTTTGCAGCGTGCAAAAAATATTGAATGCAGGCCAGTTTTCTGGCCAGACTTCGACCGCAGCGGCCTCATTGGCTGCCACTGCGAATATGTTGAAGCCGACCATTGCTATGGGCGGTGCTGTGGATGCCGCCTTTGCGTAGAACGCGCGGGCGGCAGCTTCTAGGTTGTCAGCTTTCCCTCGACGCACGCATCGCGGTAGGCGGCCATCAGTGCGACCGAGGCGGCCGGGTATTCGTTGGACAGGGCCAGCAGGTTTTCGCGGGTGAGTTCAAAGTCTAGGTTCCACGAATCGAGTGCGGCCAACAGGTGATCGGCGTTTTTGTCGCCCATCTTTGCGAACAGGGCTTTGAAGTCGGGGGTGCCTTCGGTCTTGGCTTCGCCAGCGTCTTCAAACATCTTGTTCATCATCTCGCCAAACCCTGTGCGCGTGCGGTATTTGTAGGTGGCTTTGATTGCGCCATCAGTGCCGTCTGGCGCGGTGAACTTGACGACGATTGGTTTGAAGTTGGTGGGCGTTTTGCCCAGTACGATATTTGCCATGGTTATTTTGCCTTCGCAGAGAGTTGAAAATTGCCCGTGCCCAGCCCGTGCTCCCTGCGAAGAGAGACACGAGCCGGGTCGGTGCCTGGGGTGGCTTGCGCCGGGATTAGCTTGGGTAGCCGACGAACAGGCCCAGGAAGCTCAGAGTCAACTTGACGGTGACTGCAGAGCCCTTGGCGATGTTGGGCATTTGCGCCAGCTGCGCATTGCCGTAGCCGTAGCCGGTTTGGCCGCCTGCCAACAAAAACTTGAAGGCCACGGGCTGGCTGAGAGCGCGACTGATTTTATTCAGCGCAATCTGTGAGGCCTGGGTGGGGTCGTAACCCAGCGTCAAATCAAGGCCAGACGCCTCAAACCCGGCTGGCATTTTGATTGCGTTGCGCTTGGCCAAGGGCGCAATATCGACGTTTTTTGCACCGCCGCCGGATGGGGCAATGTCAAGCACCTGAGCAATCTCTACCCAATTGGTGACTTTTTGCAGCGTGCCCGTGCCCGTGCCTGTGGGGAACCAACTGACGTTGCTGGAGTCAAGCCCGCTGACGTTTAGCGTATTGGCGGCAACGCTGGCGGCTTTCCAGACGGCGTTGGTGGCGTCTTCCCATCCCGACATGAAAAGCAACTCGTCATTGTTGGCAAAGCCGTGCGCGGTTGATGTGACCACGGCCGGGTCAGCATTGCTGATTGCCGTGACTGGCACCGCAGTGCCAAACGTGGTGGAGAAAAGGAACTTGCTGCCTTCTGCTAAGAGGTACATTTGGGTCTTTCTCGCTCAGTATATGAGCGTAAGGTTTTGTCCGCAACGGACGTAAAAAAACCCACCTCCATTGCTGGAAAGCGGGTTGCTGTAAGCCCATGCGGGCACGAAAAAGCCAGCGGATTAGGCTGGCCTTTTTGTTTGGATTCTTTTAGTGTGTGGCTCTTGCTTCAGCAGATAGGCTTTCCTTGCTGCTGATAATTTGGCTTTGTGCTCTTCCGAGAACTTCATTCCTTTTTTGGCTTCACTCAGCTTTTTCTTATGTTCTTCAGACAATGGCATCCACACTCTTGTCTTTGCTGATTCGACTAGCTTTTTTCTAGTTTCTTCACTCACTACTCTGCCTTTAAAGAAAGCAGACATTTTTTCTCGGTATTCTTTGCTTCTGGGTTTCCTAACTGCAATTTGCGCTTCAGCAACTTTTTTCCTAAAGTCATCAGTCGCCCACAACTTCTTTGCTGCCCTACTCTTAGTGGCCTTGGCTTCTTCTGTTTTTGCAGCTACCTTCATACCTTCAGTTCGGCGTCTTCTACTTTCGGGGTTGGCCCATGCTTTCAACTGGCTATCACTAAGTCTTTTTAAATACTTTGGATCTCTTAAATTCTTCTGCATTGATTCTTTAATCTGAGCCATTAACTGCTCTGAAAGCTGACCCCTTGAACCACCTGATTTGATGTTGTATCCGTTCGGTGCAGAAGATCCAAAATCACGAATTAACTTTATTTCTAGAGCGTCTAAATCGTCTTTATTAGCGCCCCACGCTACAACTTCAAATGAAAAGCTTTCTCTCCCGTACAGTGCAATCGCAGAACCAAGCGCTTTACATCTACTGTTCTTTGAATTGCAGTGTGCAGACCACCTAACAGAGACTCTCTGGATTGTTTGGCCCACGTACTTTTTACCGTTTACTTTGTTAGTTATCAAGTAAATGCAGCCATACCCGCTAGAATTTGCATAAGCCATGCTGTTGTTCCTTTCCAGAACAATGATTTGGCTAGAAGCCTCCTTGAATTCCCGTCCTTGGAGGCTTTGCTATTTTACCAAACCACACTGTTTTTGTGAACAGTTTTAATCACCTATCGGCAAATATTTCAAAGAATTGCTGACACCCGTAAACGTCTGGGGCTTCTTCATCTCGGTCAACTGGTTCGCCTGTTTCGGTTGCTACAAATAACGGGCAAGCGCGAATCGCGTCAGCAACTTCTTTATTGATCTGAATCGCCTCCAGTAGTGTCTTGGACCACACGCTCACCAGAATCAGCGGCTTACGTTTCCCAGAAGATGTGTTGTCCAAATAGACAAAGCTCTCGCCGCCTTGCCGATCCCAAATAATGTACGGATTTGCAGTTCCGTTAGGAGCTTTACGCGGGAATACTCGCGGACACTTCGTCAACAGCAGGGTCTGCAGGTCGTTTTCAAGGCTCATTTTTTTGTTACCTCAGCCAGAAAGCGGCGTTTGATGGCATCACGCACCTGGGATCTGGTTTCTGCCACTGAGCGGCCAATAAATGATTGCGCGGACGAGTGGCTGGTGCCCAGCTCAACCATGAAGCCATAGGGCGCCTTGGACTTGTTCCAACTCACCTCATACGCGCTGACATCTTTGAATGACCGCGACTCACTGAACACCTGATAGATTGAATCGCGCAGGTTGCCCGGGCTGTAGGGGCCATACACAGCGTTGGTGCCATAGAACATGTGGGTAGCGTCCGATACGGGCGCATGTTGCCTGGCGCGGTCATAAATTACCTGCACGCCGGCCTGTGCCGCAGGGCGCGTGGCGGCCTGCAGTTGGGCGGTGGTGGCTTGCAGTTGTTCTTTGAACTTGGCCACGTTCATGGTAATGGCGGCTGGCATTAGGCTACTACCTCGCAAACCAGGTCAATAAACTCGTGGCGGCGCAGGTCTGGCATGACAGCGCCAATTTCATACACCACCGCGTCCACCCACACGCGCATGCCGGCGGTTATGCCTGCGATCCAGCGCACGCGGATGCTGGCCTTGACGATAGATGTGAGCGTGTTGGCCTTGATGGCCTCGGCACCACTGGTGTGGCGCACGTTGGCCCACAGGGTGGCAAAGGTGTCCCAACTGTCGGGCAGCGGCTGGCCAATGGCGTCCACGCCGGCGCCGCGCTGCTTGATGACGATGCGGGTGTTGAACTGGGCGGCGTTCATAGTTTGTAGACCCGGTAGCGGTCCAGCAGGCGGTCTGCAAAGCCCAGGGCGACCATAGCGCCGTTGGCGGTGCGCTCGGCTTCGCGGTTTTCGTACAAGCTGCCAACTGCCAACTTGATCCAGGATTTTATGCTCTCTGGCACGTGAGCGGCGTCTGCGTACCCGGCGGCATAAATAACGCGCACGGCATCCCCCTGCGCCATGGTGGAAGGCCACGCTTTGCCGAATGCCGGCACGATGGTGGCAATGCCGTATTCGTCGGCATTGCTGAGGCGGTATTGGTCGGGCGCCAGGGTCTGTTCGACGCCAGTGGTGTCGTCATACTTGATGCTGGTGACCGCAGTGACCGGAATGCGGGTTAACTCGACGACGCGGGGGAATGCGTCAAGCGTGAGCTGCCAGGCTTGGGGCATGATGGCGCGGCCCGTGTGATGCTCGGCTGCATCTGTGGCGGCCTGCACCAGGGCGGTGATGAGGGTGTCTTCTGCAACGCCATCTACACGCAGGTGCAGCTTGGCATCGTCCAAGGTAACCGCTGCAACGCTGGGTGCTGTTGTTTGTTTGAGTGCCATTATTGCTTGTCCCATCCGTACACGCCCGGCTCCCAACTATTGTTGGC
>JAULBV010268366.1:0-37904 GCA_032358295.1 Pterothamnion heteromorphum | reverse complement strand
TCAACAGCTTGAACGGCTTCAACGGCTTGAACAGCTTGAACGGCTTGAACAGCTTGAACGGCTTGAACAGCTTGAACAGCACGTTACTTTAACCAACCTAAGCTATGAGCAAGTAGAGATAAAACCAAACTCTGTAATTTATTGTGATATTCCATATTATGGCACTGCTGACTACGGATCAACTTTCAGTCATAAGGATTTCTTTGACTGGGCATCTTCTCAAGGTAACCCAGTCTTTGTATCTGAGTATGAAATCAAAGACGATAGATTCTACTTATTAAAAGAGTTCACGCATAGAACTACATTTTCAAATGGTGGCAACTCTGCTGTGACCGAGAGATTATACGGCAACAAAATAGCTTATGATTTTATTCAAAAAGCAATTGAATCTAAAAAAAGCAAGGTGCTTAAATGACGGATGACGCGCCCGTTTCAAAAGGGAGACAAAAGCGAGTAGGAAACAAGAGCCCTCCCGTTGAGCATCAATTCAAAAAAGGTGAGGTTAGAAATCCACTGGGCGCTGGCGCTCACAATCCAGAGCTAAGAAAATTAAAGACGCTGACAGAGCAAGAACTTGTAGAAGTTGGATCACTTGTCATCAAGGGCTCAATTGTAGAATTGCAAGCAATCATGAAAGATCCGAATTGCACAGCACTCAAAGCAATGATGGCATCGGTTGCAATCAAAGCGATAAACAAAGGTGACGGCGTTGCACTGGACATTCTTTTAAATAGAATTGTTGGAAAAGTTAAAGAGAGAGTTGAACAAACTTTAACGGTTGAACCTACCATTGAATATAAAACAAAATGGGGCAGCCAAACAGAAGCAATCGAGAGAGACGTTTCGAAGAGCGATGAAATTGAGTGATAGACCTAAGCAAGTTCAAATTCTATCGTTATACTCTCCGCATGAAATGCAGAAGAAATTGCATGAATCAAACGCACGATTTAAAGTTGCAGCCTTCGGGCGTCAGTCTGGAAAATCCACATGGGGCAATCAAGAATTATTAAAGCGTGCATGGGAGAAACCTGGCACGCATCTCTGGTTCATCTCACCAACATTTGATCAAGCAAAAATTCAGTACAGAAGATTGATTGCTAGTCTTTGGGAATGCAGGGGAATCTTGCTTGAAAAAAACTTGAGTGAGCTACGAATCAAACTCTCAAACAATTCGACGATCATGTTTAAGTCCGGAGAAGTTTTCGACAACCTACGATCTGATACATTGGACGGTGTAATCATAGATGAAGTGAGAGATCAGCAAGCAGACTTATGGCCCATGGTTATCCGTCCGATGTTGACTACAACAAAAGGCTGGGCTGCATTCATTGGAACCCCTAGTGGGTTTGATCACTTCTTTGATTTATTTACTTATGCTCAATCAAGCACAGATAAAAGATGGGCAGCATTTCAAGCGCCGTCTACTTGCAATCCTTTGATTACTCAAGATGAAATCGACGATGCGAAAAGAACAATGTCCACCGCGCAGTTTGAACAAGAATACATGGCGCAGTTCAGAGATCTCACAAGTGGCAAAGCGTATTTGAATTTCACAGAAGAAAATCTGCGCAGAGAATCGCCATTTGTTCAAGGCGGAATCATACACAGGCAATTGCCAATCGTCGTCGCCATGGATTTCAATTTGTCACCGATGGCCTGGACGCTAGGACAAAAAAAGGTTGATGATTTTTACTGGTTTGATGAAGTCTGGCTCAAGGGTACACACACACAAGAGGCCGCTGAATTACTGTGTCAGAAAATTATAGGGCATGGTCATAAAGATGTTGGTGTCATTCTAGCAGGTGATGCGACTTCGAAGTCAGGGCAAAGGGCTGCGGCTGGACAATCTGACTATGACATAGTTTGCCAGACGCTTGATCGTCACGGTATCAAGTGGATGAATGTCACGCCTGATTCAAACCCTCAAGTTAAAGACCGCGTGAATAATTTAAATGCGAAACTAAAAGATGGCCTGGGCACTCAGCACATGTGGTTTCATCCTGATCTTTGCCCGATGGCTGTGCGTGACTTTCAACGTGTTGTATGGAAACAATCGGCAGGGGGAGTTTTGCTAGACCAGACTTCAAACACAGAGTTGACTCACTCAAGCGATGGCATAGGCTACGCGGCATTTGCTTTGAGCCCACTAAAATACGATGCAGCACTTCCAACTTTAAGGGTAATTTTAAGATGAAAAAAGAAATGAAAAGATTCGATGAGAACCCAAAATATAAAGCATTCGTAAACCAAAGAGATGAAGCACTTGAGCGCATCCTAAGAAATAACAGGATCAAAATCACAGACATAACAAACAAAACTTTTATCGATGTGATGTCTTTGATTCAATCGCGCTGGCCTGGTCTAGTCGCCGAGCCATACAACAAATCAAAAATAAAACAACTCGAAGAACAAATCGACCAGGTGATAGGCGTTGCGGTTCAAACAATTGCGTGGGAACAAATAATGTTAAGACGCGCCGTATATATGTTAAGTCATGCAGGGGAGGCAGAAGCTATTGCTCAGACCACGGGCAAGACAGCGAAGTTGAATCTTGGCCACAATGAGATTGTTAAAAAGTCCTACAAGAATTTACCGGACGGTACGGATCTCTTGAGAAGAATAGAACTATACTTTCAAGACATCGGGAAGAAAATAATCAGTGCTGTAAATCACGCGCTGATATTTGAGGATGAGCCTGACGAAATGCTGGGCAGAGTTTTCCTAGCGTTGCCAAAAAAGAGGGCACTCCCTGCAAAGCCAGTGCTGAAAAAAGTTAAGAAGGCAAAGATTGCCGAGGCAAAGAAACCGAAGTTCACGACAAATGATGATGACAAAAGCGGCGTTGAAATCGGATTCGGTCCACGCGGAGGCGTGAGCATTCAAACACCTGACTGGGATCAAGCAAGCTGGGATCATACAATTAAACAATCAAATGAAGATTACATTGCAATAGACCGAAGTCCTGAAACTTTCTTTGACATGAAAAACCCACTAAGCAAGCAGCCTATTGTTAGCGAAATAGATGAGACCGATAAAATATATGGATGGGAGCTTGAGCAACAAATGACTCATGATTTTGTTCAATCAGTTCGCGAGGGGCAGATTGATGCTGCTAATTTTGCTGGCATAAATGAATTTATATGGATTGCGGTTCTTGATCAAAAGACGTGTCAGTATTGTTGCGAGTGGCGCTCGGGGCTCTTGACCAGTGAAATTGAAAAAACACTTGCCGATGATCCAGAATTGGCAGAACATTGTGACGTGGTGGTTCCGCCTGCGCATTTTAATTGCCGCTGTGGTATTGCTCCGGTTGTAATAGATCTAGAAACAATCGACTCTGAAAACATTTCTACAAAGGACTTTCAAGATTGGCTAGACGGAGAGTAACCAAACCATTCAATGAGTCTGAACCAGAGCAAGCCGAGAAATCAACAATCGGTAAACTCAAAACAATAAAATCAAGACCATTGGCTAACTATGATGAGAGCGACCTTGCTCCAAATGTTCTTGAATCATCAAAATATTTTAAGATCAAAACGGTTCCACAATTAATCGAGGCTCTCAAAGATCCAAACAACACTGATCTAGAAATTGACGCGCGCGTTATGTTTGTAGAAAAGGGATCTGGAAAGTCTACGATCAAGCAGTTGAACAAAGACCAATTCATTGAGGCTTTTAAATCAAACGCTCGACGAAAAACATTCAGAGAGTCAATTGATTCATTTTCAATGGACCTTGATATTTCAACGAATCAAGTTGGCAGGGACTACATCCCATTGCTTGGCGGTCCGTTCAATAAGCAGCTTTATCTTTATGACTATTTAAAACAGCACTCGACTTCGTTTCAAGCATACAATCATGATCCGATTGCCCATGCTGCAATTCACATCATCCGTGATTTTGTAATTGGTCGAGGCTGGCGCGTTGATTGCAAGAATCCAGCAGCACTTGCTATTTGGAACGCGTTTGAAGAGGCCAATGATTTGCATACATTGGTTGATCAATTCTGTATGGAATTAAGTTTGTACGGTGAGCAAATGCTTTGGTGGCTACCAAACAATCAGACAAAGATTGAATGGCAGTTACGACCAGGGCAAGAATCTGCGAAGGCAGCATTGCCGCGAGTTCGATTGATTGATCCATCTGTAATTTGGGAAATCACTTGTTACCCTGAGGACATCACTCGCAAGATTTCTTACGTCTGGGTTGCACCTACTCAATACCAAATGTACACGACAAAAGATAAGGGCCAGCCCGTAGCAGGCACCAAGTTTATTTTTCAGCACATACCCGCTGAGCAAGTAGACCATTTTAAAGTAAACTCTGTGTCGAATGAAAAGCGCGGTCGCTCTGATTTGTTTCCGGTATTAGGTTACATGAAGCGCCTCAGAGATTCTGTGAACTATTCAATCATCGGTTTACAGAAAATGACGGCATGGTCTATCGACACAAGCATCGATGGAAATCAAGCAGACATTGATTCTTATATACAGTCTCAAGAATCACTTGGCACTATCCCTCCCCCTGGATCTGAGTTTGTTCACTCTAAAAAAGTTGAGCGAAAATACATGGCAAATGAGGGCGCGAAGTCTAGCAATTCAAATGCTTTTGACTGGACGCTTTCAATGATCTGCGCAGGCCTTGGCATCCCAGTAAACTATCTAGGCACTCATTTGGCTGGCACATCTTCTCGCGCATCTTCGGTTGTAGCGACGGAGCCCGTGACTAAGAAGTTTGAAGCAAGACGATTGATAGTTGAATCTGCGATCCAGAAAATGGCCAAGCGGTTATTTAAAGAATTTGGAATCGACGCAGAGATTGAAGTGACATTCCCAGAACTGATTTCTCAAGATCGTTCGGCTAAGTTTAAAGACCTAGCGATGTGTGTTCAACTCGGCTGGCTTTCAAATGAAAGAGCCGCTGAAATCGCTGCCAAAGAATTGGACATTACAAAGTTTGATTTTGAAACTGAGAAGAAAACTATCGACAGAGAAAAGGGAGTTGTTAAGCCAATCGGTGCAGACCAACAAGCGCCGCTGACTTCTCCTGGGGCCATTCCAAGTCCTGCAAAGTCTGGGGATTTAAAAACAGATTCTTATGGCAAATCAAACCCTGCTACAGTGATGACATCTCAAGATAAAAGAAATGTAAGGACTCAAAATGGAAATTGAACAAATACATGAGAACCCAAATCAGTTTGGCTTCCCTACGTTTGAGCAATACGCTTCAAACCCTACAAAATATTTAACTCAGTTTAAGGGAAAAGAAACCGAGACTTTTGATACCGTTGCAAACGGATCAAACTTGGCTGGACTTCGCAAGATGACTAAATCTGTGAAGTACGAAATCTTTCAATACAAAACAAATAAGCTTGAAGAAGTTGAACGGATTGCCAGAGACAATGGAATAGATTTGCGAAAATTAAAGTTCAAGGCAATCATTCAAAACATGGGCGGACATAGCGGTGAGATCATCGTCAAGTTCATGTCCCAAGAAGAGTACGAAAGGCGCGAGCAATGGTAAAAACCAAACGTGAAAAAGTTCAAAGCAGGGATGCTGGGAAATTGGCCACGGATGGCCTACCTATCTATTTGCGAATGTCTGAGGCAATTAAAAAAGAAGGCGCTGGTACCTTTGGACCATCGGCGTATTTAAATCAAGTTTTCGCAAAAGTAATTCCCAAGCGTTTTGATAAAATCACTCACGCTGAATCAGAAGAAAAACCAGAGGATCAAAAATCTGACAAAACCAGTCAGCCTATTGACGATGTTGTTGCACAGTTATTGAGCAACAATCCCACGATGAGTTCTTCTACTTTCTTAAATCTTTTAAAGTCTCAAGGCATTGGATTTACCAAAGAGGCTGATTCGGCTTCATCTTCTCCGGCGCTTGTTCGCGGAAAAGAATCGGCGATTTCATTTCGCTCGGTTCGATTTCTTGAGAAGTCAGAGCAGCCAAAATCTGTGGATGTTGGCATTTCAAAACCAAAAGACAAGTATTTAGGATTCACTAAGTTTCGCGCGGTCATGTTGCAAGAGGGACTTGGAAACTTTGGAGACGCTTATTTCTACTCTGAATCTGCATTGCAGTCTGCATCTGTAGTTTTTGAGGGCAAGAAAATCTATGCTGATCATCCATCAAGCCTTGATGAGCAAGTGCGTCCAGAGCGTTCTGTGCGTGATGTTCTTGGTCACTTCGAAAATGTTCATGTGGAAAAGTCTGAGGATGGCCGCAGTCAATTAATTGGTGACGTTGTTATTCTTCCAGATCCATCTTTTCAATGGGCAAGGTCTTTGATGGCTCACGCGGTTGAGTTCCACGAGAAGTTTCCAGACAAGGATTTCATCGGTCTTTCAATCAATGCAAGCGGAGACGCGCAGCCAATGAACTTGGTTGAATACATGAAGAATGAAATTCCAGAATCAATTAAAATCAAATTACAAGAGGCAGTTGAAAAGGGGATTGAAGAGATAAAAATGGTCTCTCAAATTACTGAAGCTGTATCTTGCGACCTAGTGACCGAAGCTGGCGCTGGGGGATCTGTTAAACAATATTTAGAATCAAATAAAAACGATAACCAAAAAGGGGATGAAATGAAAACCAAGGTAAAAGAAAACGAAAAAGAGGCTCTTGAGAAAAAAGAGGCTGCTGATAAAAAGGCCCTTGAGAGCGAAGAACAAGACGCTCCAGTTGACAGTGCAACACATGACGATGCAGCACAAGACATTGAGCTAATCAAATCAATGTTGAAAAAAGCATTTGGCTCTGATGAAGATCCATCAGAAGAAGAATGTGGAATGGCCAAAGAGGCGATCGAAGCTTATGGCGAAATGGGCGACGATAAAGAAAAGGCTATGGAAAAGGCTCTTGAGTTCATGAAAGCAAGCAAGCACATGGCTGCAAAGCATGCTGAAAAAGCACAAGAGGCGGCAGAAGAAAAGCCAGAAAAAGACGAAGAAGAAAAGCCTGCTGACGAAAAACCAGCGGTAAAAGAATCTGCGAAAATTGCCGATGAAAACATCAAGCTAAAAGGCGAGCTTGCTCGTTACAAAGAGCAAGATAAAAAGCGCGCAGTTTTAAATCACGTTGATAAAATTTGCAAAGAATCAAAACGATCAAATGCTTATACTGCTGAATTTAAATCAGTTGTCAAAGATGCTAAGTCAGTTGAGGAAGTCAACAAAGCTTGGACATTATTTGAAGCTGGAAGAAAAGCGTCAGGCACAAGCACAGATGTTGATTTTGACGGAATTACATTGTCACATGAAAAGTCTTTGACGGTTGCTGATGGCAACAGCGCAGGGATTAATTTTGATGACTGTACGGTTTACTAAAAAATAAAAGGAGAAAAAACATGAGTAATAAAATTGTAAGAACAGACAACCCAGGTAAAGTTTTTGCAGAAATCGGAAACAAATTGGCAGCGAGTACATCGTTTAGCCATTCAGATCTTTTGATTTTTGACGATGCTTTGAACCAAATCAGAAAACCAACTACAGAAGCAGAGTGCGCTACATTTCTAGGCGTTGCGGTTTGCGATGTTTTGAATGGCAAATTGCGTCCTGTGTATCAAGGCACAGACGTTGACGCGGCAGTTGCACCGAGCGGTGTACCAGGTCCGGTTTACGGCGTAGAAGTAAAATGCGTTGTTAAAACTGGCGACACCATTGCAGTTGGCGATTTAGTTTTCGCTGATCCTGCGACTGGCTCTTTGGCGATCCAAGCTGCTGGCACTAAAGCAATCGGCGTGGCTCAACAAGGAATCACTGGCGCTGCTGCTGGTTCAGAGATCATTGTAAAAATTGGTCATAGATTCCCTGGCGACGTATTACAAGGCGTTTAGTCTAGAAACAATATTGAAAGGAAATATAAATATATGAGTACACTAAGAGAACGAAATCAAAAAATGATGACTCGCCTTATCGAAGGCAACAGAGAAAACAAATCACTTCGCGAATCACTTGTAAAAAAATTCGGTGGCGAGCGCGTTGATCAATTTCTTAAAATGGTAGAAGACAACAATATTGACTGGAAGAAATTCCATTCTAAATTGCAAGAGGCAGATTCAGCTTCTTCTTTCCCACAATTCCTACGCGCTGGGGTTTCCAACATCATGGTTGGTGCATACCAAGCAACGGACGTTTCATACACTGACTGGGTTACTGTAGTGCCTAGCTCAAAAGATGAAGAACTTTATCCGTTAAATCATGGCGTTGCTTTCCCTAGAGAAGTGTCTGCACAGACGCATTATCCAGAGGTTGGCATTGCGGGTTTGGATCTAAAGCTGAAAAACAAAAAGTTTGGTTCGCTTTATGGTGTAGACTATACACTTGAAAGTGATGATCAATCTGGAACGATTGCACAACAATCATCTTTGATGGGCGAATATCTTGCTCTTATCATGGAAGTATTGTGCTACGGAAAATTGGCGTCAGTTGCAAATATGCAATACGTTGATTATTTGGTTCCGGTTTCTGAGACCAAGCCGTCTTACGAGGCGTCTTATCCATGGTCTACCTCTCTTCGCGGCGGCGGAGCAACAAAGCCATCTAGCTATGGCGGTTTAACTCAGGGTAATATTCAAAATGGTATTACTGCTTTGATGAATCAAAAGAATTTGCAAGGGATCAAAATGCAAGTTAAGCCTAGCCGCTTAATCATTTCTCCAGCAAAACAATTTGATGCAAGTGTGCTTTTAAATTCAGCATACTATCCATCAGGTGCGGCTACTGCTGGAGCGCCTGGCGGTGCTTTCGCTATCAATCCAATCAAAGGAATTTTGGACCTTACAGTTTCAAGATTCATTTTCAACTTTGACGGGACTGTTAACGGAACAAGTTCAGCTTGGCATATCGTTGATGATTCTAAACCTTGGTTCGTTGCTCAAATGCGCGAAACACCAAGCGTGGTTATGGAAGCGAAAAACACAGGCGCGGATTTCGAGCTTGATGTTATTCGTCACAAGTCACGCATGCGTGCAAATGCGGATATCTTAGATCCACGTTTTGCATGGCAAGGAAATGACGGTTCAGTTGCTTAATTGAAAATGGGCCCCTTCGGGGGCTCATTCCTTTGCTTAAGTTTTCGATTTTACAGGCGAGAATTTAAGCAAGGGCAAAATCATGAAGGGAATTTTAACATGGGAAGAAAAATAAAAAACAATGTGATCATGACGGATGAATTAGCTGGCGTGGTTGATTTGAAAAAGATTTCTGGGGCAAGATTCAAAGAAGTTGAATACTCTTCTTTGGCTGAAAAAATCGCTCTAGATAAATTGTTTTACGTAAGATTTTACTATCCAGGCGGCAGAGAACAATTCGTTGAGGCGCGTGGCCAGACGGTTGACAAGTTCTTCCCATACGCTGACGGCGGTCCTTTGTTTGTTGATGAAGTGAATCGCTTAGAAGATAAAAAACTATTTGAAAAGAAAACAGAAGTGATGAAGCAACTAGGTCATAGATATGTGGCAATCTTGCCAGGTATGACAGAGCTAGATGTTCGCGAGAGGATTTCATGAGTTGGCTTACAGCAATTGACGATCTGCGCACTCAACTAAGTGACGGCGCAGAGGACAAATTAAGATACAGAAAACAATTGCTGGGCAAGGTTGACGGCGTAAACACCTTATTTAAAACGCTTGAGTTCAGACGCTTGACTGATTTTTCTGCGCCCACTGCTAGACTTGGCGTTTATTTAAATGGAGTTCAACAACCAGGGGCAAGCATTGCTGCTGATATTTTATCAACCGGAGAAGTTGAATTGCTGGTAGCTCCGGCGAATGGCGTTCGAGTTGAAGCGTCTTATTATTTACAATGGTTTACAGATGCAGAGGCCGGAATATTTTTGCGTCTTGCATGTAATTGGCTGGCGCTCGGTGATGACTACTCTCAGATTGAACCAGGGTTAAGACCTTCGGCGCTACAATTTGCAGTTGGCGAGGCATACGAAAAGCTTGCCCTTCGCTGGTCTGAGAGATTGTCAGAAACATATTTGCTTCAAGACCAGATTGATAAAGACCGATTTGCATTGGCAGACACTTATCATAAGTGGGGAGCAGACAATAAAAAAGCTGCTGAGGGATTAAGAAAAGATTTCTACTCAAGATCAGGGACAAATGAAATTCCATCGTGGGGCAATATTTTTGGCGGCGTTGCCGATCCAGTACCAAAGAGGTAGTGATGACAGGCGCTTCTTTGATTGCAACAAAAACAGGGATAAGAAACAAGCTTGATGAAATGATATCAAGAGCAAGAACGCCAGAATCTTTTTTGGCTCACTGTGCTTATCCAATGTATATTGCAAGACAAACTAGACGCTGGGTTACTGAGGGAGAATCTGAGGGTTCAAAGTGGGCTCCCCTTTCTGATAAATACAAAAAATATAAAGCATTAAATTTTGCAGGATATCCAGGCAATGGAATGAAGATGCTTATAAGAACGGGAAAATTATTCGAAGCCGTTGTCGGTAGAGAGTTAAAAAAAGAGCCAAGTGAAATATCCTATGTAGAGGCTGGCGGAAAAATGAAGCCAATTTTAAACGGTGCCATTGGCGGCGGCGGAATGGAGCATCATTTTGCTAAGGTAACAAAATCTAGACTGACGGTTTATACCGATCTTGATTATGCAAAAAAAGTAAATCAATCTAGAAAACTTTGGTTCTTCAAAGATGATTTCAACAAAAGACTTAAGGCAATGTATCGCGGTTGGTTTGCAACTGGATCTGTGAAAGTAATGGGTAAAACGTGAAACGCAGAATAATGGAAGGGACAATATTGCCGATCATTGATCTGTTAAAAGATCAAATGTCCCAAGCGTTGACAGACCTCAGAGATGACAGACCGGACAATTTTGTAAATACAGAAGAACCAATTGATTACTTTATTTATCCAAAAGCAATCGGATATCAGACGCCATGCGTTTTTGTTATTGGCAGAAGCGTTCAGTTTTTGCAGGCGCGTGGTCAGAATCATATCAATGCACAGGTTCAAGTTCAAGTTTCGGTTGTTGTCGAGGAGCAAACTGCGGATCGTTTGACATACAAATGCTGGCGGTTTTCGGATGCGCTTCATTCAATACTAGACCAAGCCGAATTGACATCGACGGACGGTAAAATAAAAAATAAGATTAAGGTCGTTAGCGCTGAGTTTGGCGACTCTGTACAAATACAATCACAAGTAGAATCACCATTTAGAATGGAGACAATGCTTGTTTTGGAAATTGAACATTTTGAACAAATGTAATTAAATTAAAAAGTAACCAAAGGGGACAAAAATGAGTAGCACAGCACAGATCACGGTATCAGATTTTGAATTAACACCTATGAGAGTTTCTTTCAAAGGTCCAGGCGCGGCAGCATATAGCGACTTGGGCGGAACATTCGGTAATGTTCTGGTTTCAATTGCATACAAAAAATTTCCATTGAAAGCAGATCAAGCAGGGACGGAGCCCGTTGATCATAAAGTTGGCGGTCTTGAAGTGAAAGTTTCGACTACACTTGCAGAAATTCAGTCAAAATCAAAATGGCTTGTGGCTTTCCCTCATGCAAGCAGAGTTTCACAAGAAGCAACGGGAGCTACGATCACAATTGGAACGCCTGGCGTAGTTACAAAAGCGGCGCACGGTTTTGCAATTGGAGACGCAATTCAATTCACAGCAGGGATTTTGCCAACTGGTTTGTCTTTAAATACTACTTATTACATCGGAGCAACTGGGTTCACATCTGGTTTATTCTCTGTGTCTTTGACACCTGGCGGAGCGTTGATCACTACAACGGGCATTGCTGGCTCGGGCGTTACGATCACAGGAGTTGGCGCGAATAATTCAGCGATAGATTTTTTCACCAACCTTGGATCTGCTGGACAAGCAAACTCTGGGGAGTTGTTGTTGCATCCATTGTCAAAAGATGATTCTGACGTTGATACTGATTACACTTTCTACAAAGCTTGTGCGATGTCTGCGAGTGAAGTTACTTATGGTCCAGAGAATCAATTAGGTTTAAAAATTGAGTGGTTCATTTATCCAGACATGGCAAACGGCCAAAGATACATGCGCTATGGAAACTCGGCGCTGGTTTAGTCGATGCTAGATAAATTTTTGCCATCAAGAAAAAAGAACACCGAGCCCGCTATTCAAGTAGCGGACTTGGATAAGATTTCAACTCGTAAAATGACTTTTATTTTGCATGGCAAAGAGCACGTCATTTCTCCCCCTAACATTGAGAGTTGGCTTGAGATCATTCAGGCCAACAATAAACTGATGAGCCTAGCTGATCACGAAACGCTTTCACCTGATGAGTTGGTTGACGGATATTACAATTTGATTCACAAGCTGTGCGGATCAATTACAAAAGATGATATTCGCAATTCAACTCAAATGCAGGCAGCTTCATTGTGGCAAATGGTTCTCGATATGATGAATGGGTTTAGTCAAAAAAAAACACTGGCGAACATTGCGATGCAGGGCATGACGAAAAAAGACATAAACAATCTGATTCTGATCTTGAGCCAATATCAATCGACGCTCCGAGAATCATTGCCGAGTTCATCCGCGAAACCGGATGGCCACTAGATACTGTTTTGAAAACGCCAGCGAGTGCTTTTTTTGCTTTGCTGAAATCGTTTCGACAAATGAAGCGAGAAGAAATGGCGGTTCAGCTTCGAGAATTGTGTGACGTTCAAGCGATAAGTTGGGGAGGGGATAAATACATGAAAGCTTTAAAATCCTCTTACGACGAAATGACAATGAGCCCAGAACAAATTCAAGCAAGACGAAACCCAAGGGTTTTTGATTGCTCTGTAAAAGAACGCGCAGATGCGGCAGCTCAAATGTTTGCCTCATTTTTGGGACAATCTAAAAAGATGGGCGGAATAAATGTCTGACGAAAAGTTTGATTTAGACATAAACGTCAAAGACGCCGTTGGACAATTAAATAATGTAAGAGAAAAAATCATAGGTCTTGGGGATTCAAAAAATCTCTCTGGCCTTATCAGCGGATTTACTTCTTTGGCTGGACCGATTGCCATTGCAGGTGCCGCAATATTTGCAATGAAGGCCTCGCTTGATCTTGCCAAAGAGGGCGAGCAAATTGAAAGAATCAACAATCAATTTGATGAGATGTCAAAATCTGCTGGGCAATCTTCGACCAAGCTTCGCGCCGGAATAGAGGCGTCAACAAAAGGCATGATTGACATGGAGGACGCTCTTAAGTCTGCCAATAAAGTCATGTATGACATGGGGCCAAACGCTGCAAAAATTCCGCAGATGTTTGAGCTAGCAAGAAAAGCTGGAAAGGTTTACGGCGGCGAGACCACGGAAAACTTTGAAAAGATTTCTCAAGCCATCGTAAACGGCAACACTCGGATGCTAAGAGACATTGGTCTCAAGGTTGATGCAGCAGAAGCACAGAAAAAATATGCAGTTGAGCTAGGTAAAACTGTTCAGACAATGACTGCAATGGAAAAGCAGACGGCGCTACTTAATGCGGTCATGGCAAAGGGCGATGAAAAATTCAAAAATGTTTCTAAGTCCGGCGATTCAATCGGTGACATGCTCAAGCAAATCACAGTGTCATTCAAAGAATTTGGCGACATGGTTGCCCTGGCGTTTGGAAAGTCTGATTTAATTAAAGATACTGTGCGTGGATGGCGTGACGCTTTCACTGGCGTGACCGAATACATGAAAGGCACGTTTGGGACTGAACTTCAAAAATCAGAAAAGCATGTGCAGGATTTATCAGACGAATTAAATAAAATGAAGTCTGATTTAATGGACATCGAAAACGGAGACCAAGGAATCCTTGGTAAACTTTTCGGTCCAAACGCAGAAGAATTAAAACAAAGAATTGAAATTGCTCGGGCTGAACTAAAAGGTTCAATGGCTCAAAATGCAAAACTAGCAGAAGAAGAAAATGCCAAGACTTTGAAAGAGTCAAAAGAAGCTCAAGAGGAGTTGGCAAAATCTGGGCGCGGTGGCCCTACGCCGGAAGAAAGAGCAAAGATTGCTCAAGCAGAATCAGCATTTCAAAAGGACTTGCTCAAACTAAAAGAGCAACGGCTTTCTGCTGAAATGGAAATAGAGACTAATGCAGATAAGTACACAGAGGGACTTAATCAGCAGCAAATATTTGTAGAGCAAGAAACTGCAAATAGAATTTCAGAATTGAAGCTACGCGCTGCTCAAGGCGATGGCATAACGGCTAGTCAAGCGGCAATGGAAATCGAACAAATAGAGGCCGAGAAAACTGCCAAGATTCAAAAAATGCAAGATGACTTGGCTGAAAATCAATTGAAAGTTTATGACAATCAGTTGAAAGCGGCAAGGGATGCAAGCGGCGGAATGGCTGCGGCATTTGCTCAAGGATCTGCGGCAGCGAAAAAACATTCAAAAGACTTTGGCGACCAGGGAGTAAAAACATTTACCTCTGTGAAAAATAATTCTATCGCAGCTTTTAAAGCAATGGGCGACGGTTCAAAATCTGCCAGCGAAGCAATGAAGGGGTTTTTATTAAACTCGGTTGCTGACTATGTAGAGATGAAAGGTCAAGCAATGTTGCTTGAGGGAATGTGGCCGCCGAATCCTGTAGCGATTGCAGCAGGTGGCGGAATGATTGCGTTGTCTGCGGCCATGAGGTCTGCTGCTGGCGGATCTAGCTCGGGCGGAGGCGCTGGCGCTGGGGCTGGCGGAGGCGGCGGAGGTCCTGGGGGATCTTCTCCTCAAGATATTTCTTCAAAACCAGAGCCCGAAGAACAGAAGAAAAAATCCGTGACTATTCAAGTGCAGGGAAATTATTTTGAAACCGATCAAACAAAACAGAAATTAATGGAAATGATTCGAGAAAATACCGATGCGACAGATTTTAAATATCAGCAAATCGGAGTAGGTTAAAGATGGCACTGACGGCAAAGAGTTTAATATTATTTAATTTCGAAGTAGGCCCGACAAATAACTACATTGATTTTCGCGCGGTAAATGCAGGGCCAATATTTTCAGCAGTTTTAAAGTTTGGATATTACTCTTTGACTAGCTTGATGATTGAAATAAAAAGGGCAATGGAGTCGGTTGATCCTGCGCATACTTACACGATCCAAGCCGACAGGACATACAACTCAGGAACAGAAAATAGAATCACAATTTCGACAAACTCAACTTTTCTAGAGATCCTATTTTCAACGGGCGTACACGCTGGGATTTCTGCTAGATATCTGATCGGATTTGGTAATGCAAACTACACAGGTTTAACCTCATACACTGGCGTTTCTAGCGCAGGCACGGCGCTGATTCCAGACTATGTAGGATATAACTACCTGGGTCCTGAAATGATGAGAAATGTTTTTGGGGCTCTCAATATTACGGCGTCAGGCGAGAAGGAAGCTATTGTCTGGTCTGTTCAGCAATTCTTGCAAGTAGAATTTAAGTATGAGCCAGAGGCAAAGGTCATTACAGAGTGGCGTGATTTTATGACGTGGGCCATTCAACAAAAGCCTTTTGAATTTACACCAAGGATTTCGGTGCCTACAATAGTTTACAATGTAACCCTAGAGACAACCTCGGCAGATGGCAAAGCACTTGGTTATAAGATAGAAGAAATGTTGCCAGAATTTCCATTCTTTTACAGGACTGGAATGTTAAAGATGAGGTTGAAAATATGAAGGCGAGTTGTAAATGGGCGGCGTAGTCGATGGCAATCCGGTAAATGCAGCGTATACAAATCCTAGATTCTGGGACGCTGACGGTGACGACACTGGTTTTGGGAAGTACACTCTCAATGATGCAGGCGTAGGATCTGGCGCATCTATTCTGAACATTCAAAAAGAATTTAATTCCATCTCTTTTTTCATTGGCAGAACAATAAACTCTTCGCTGACAAATCTTCCAGGGTTTTCAAACAATCAAGGCTATGGATTGAGCGATGATTTAACTACTCGCGTGGATACGATATCAGGTCAGTTTCACAACTTGACTGGACATGGCCACACTGGAAACCCTGGGGACGCGCCGCAAATTCAAGGTAATGCTTTAACTGGCATTCCATTGATGTCATTTCCACTACAGGGAATAAATTTAATCGGAGTCACTGGCACGGGCATTGATGTCTCTGCTGAGTTGACTGGAAAATTTCCGTCTGCACTTCCAACAACTTTGGGAGTTGTCGTAAATGGACCTTACAATAAAATATTGTTGAGCCAGGCGTCTGGATTAAATACAGGGGATTCTTTTGTAGACGCATTTGGAAATATCGTCTACGGCAGACTTTCTTATTCGTTTCCAAATTGGCAGCTAGATTTTTTTGTTGATATTGCAGGCGCTGAAACCGCATATAATTTTTTATCTGCATCTGATATTTCTTGGTTTTATCAAGAGCTTTTCAATCCAGTTGATTCAACTCCTGTGTACTCTGCACAGTTTTTTATTCCGTCAGACAATGCAACTTCCGACGTTGTAGACGCTACGACAACACAGCGTGGGCTTGTGAATACTCTTTCACAATCTTTCGCTGGGGCAAAATCTTTCACTGGGGACTTGATAGCTCAAGCAAAAGTGATCGGTGATTCTGTCATTGATGCAGTTACAACTGGATCAAGTGCTGCGCTGCCAGCGCCTTCGAAACTTATTGTAGAGTTAACAGATCCTAGTCTTGTTTCTATTTCTACAATTACGGGCGGTGTTTTACCGCAGGTTTTCATTGCCGTAAATAATACGGGTGCAAATGTAAAACTAATTTCTTACGTTGGAGCGAATGGCTTATACACTGGCGGCCAAGACATTTATCTTAAAAAAGATACTGCTGCTTTGTTTTCTTACGTTCCATCTCTTAGCGGTTGGTTCGTTGTCTCTGGATCTGGCGGCGGCGCTTCACAGGTTTATCCGATCGCACTTACTGCAAACGTGACAAGCTTTACAAATATTTCAGAGCTAACATTTTTGTTGAGTGAATTTAGAGGGGTCCAAGTTGACTACTCAATCAAAGAAGCGTCATCAAATAAATTCAGAACTGGACGTTTGACTGTGGTTTCTGACGGCGTGAGTGGAAACTACTTTGACAGTATTGAAGTACAAACAAGTCAAATCGGACAAGGGTCCGAAGGTTTAGAACTGGACGCACAAGTTTCTGGCGGTTCCGTTAACATAAGGTACAAGA
The DNA here is from genome assembly GCA_032358295.1 of Pterothamnion heteromorphum. Classification (NCBI taxonomy): domain Eukaryota; phylum Rhodophyta; class Florideophyceae; order Ceramiales; family Ceramiaceae; genus Pterothamnion; species Pterothamnion heteromorphum. The sequence goes on along the minus strand of JAULBV010268366.1, from coordinate 20,768 downwards.
ATACCGATGTTGTAAATGGAGCAACCATGGAGTGCTTCGTTCAAAAGTTTCAAACATAAACAAAAGGAGAATTTAAATGTCTGCTAATTCAAAAATATTCAAAGGCCCTGGTCCGATTCAAGTTCCAAGGTTGTCTTCTGATCCTGCTTCTGGCGTTAACGGTGAAATTTACTACAACACGTCTACTGATAAATTCAAAGTTTTTGAGAATGGTTCTTGGATAAATTCTTCTCCTGCGGACGCTGCAAACAAAGATCTTTCAAATTTAACAAATCCGACCGCAGTAAATCAGCATTTATTGCCAGCAACGGACGACACCAAAACTCTTGGTCTAGTTGGTCAAAGATGGTCGAACATTTTCTCGGCTATTGTAACCGGAAATGATGTTCGCGTTAAAGATCCGGCATCTGCTTTTTTTGTTTCTTTGACTGTTCCAAGTCTTGCGGCTGACACAAGTTATGTGTTGCCTGCTGCTGACGGATCATCTGGCCAAGTTCTATCAACTGATGGGGCTGGAATTTTATCATGGGCTTCTGCTGGTAGCGGTGCAAATACAGCACTTTCAAATTTAGCTGCGGTTGCGATAAATGTTGGACTTACTTTTGATTCTGCAATCCCTGGATTTTTAAAGACTGCAAATGGCGCGCTGGCGGTTCCATCTGAAAACTTAGATTTAGCTTCTGGCGATCAGTCAGGCACAGCAACTTCTGGTTCTGTTTTCTTGGGTTCTGGTACTGCCGTATCAGCAAACTCTGGCGCTGCTACATTAAGATCAGGCGACACCAATGCTGATTCTGGAAATGTTTTTGTAAGAACTGGAAGCGGTTTAAATAGCGGTGACATTTTAATCGAAGGCGGATCTGGTACGTCAACATCAGGAAATATTGAATTGTCAGTTGGATCATCTGCCGGAACAAGAGGACAAATAAAATTAAGTAGCGCAGAAGCACAATTGCTTGGTGACGGAACGGTTTCGCAACCATTGTCTTTTCAGACTGCAAATAATGCGAATTATATTAAATTCCGTGCAGCAAATAGCGGTGTGACAGATCAAGACTACACATTGCCGCTTGCTGATGGATCTGCTGGCCAGCAGTTAACTACTGACGGCGCTGGAATTTTATCATGGGCTGCTAGCGGCGGCGGTGCGAATACTGCGCTTTCAAATTTGGCTGCGGTTGCAATTAATGCAAGCTTAGTTCCAGATTCAAATAATGCATACACAGTTGGTAGCCCTGCATTTAACTGGGCTCAAGTTTTTTCTGCCTTTGTTCGCGCTGCTGGTCAAGGCTTGGGAATAGCAACAACTTCGGCAGACAATGCTACGGCGGATACTACTGGCCAAGACATGAGTTTTACAACTGACATTGTTGGTATTTCTGCGAATGTTAACGGCGGCGGATTTTTATTTAATTCTGCTGCGGCTACTGGCACTGGAACTTCTGGACTATTTAGCGTGCAAACTGGCGGCGCTGTAAATGCTGCGTCTGGATCAATTTCTCTTTTGACTGGGGACGTTTCTGGAAGCGGAGCAGTTGGTGGAATAAATATAAAAACTGGTAACGCCAATGGAACTGGCGGAGTTGGTGATTTGGTTTTGGCTGGCGGAACTGGAAGCTTAACAGCGGTTGGCGGAAATGTTTCGATTCAAGCTGGCGGAGACGGCGGCGCTGGATCTGGATACATTCAACTATATAACTACACTCCGGCGTTTACAGAAGTGAATGCTGATGGACCAAGAACAGAAATACTTGGTAAGGTTATTCATGTTGGCGCAAGTAATTTAAAAATAGTTGTAGACCAGTTTGAACCGCAAACTTTATTGGCTGCGACTGGTCCGGTTGCGATCACTCAATACAAATGGATAGGCGGAACATTCCCATCCGTAGAAATTAAATATGTAATGTTTGAGCAAAACACCGGAAAAGTAAGACGTGGAACTTTGATTTCAGTAGAAAACGGGTTAACGCCTTCCGATATTGCATACAATGATGTTGTTGAGGTAGAAAATGCAGGATTCCCAGCAGTTACTCTTGATGTTGTTTATAACAGTCCGGACATAGAAATTCATTATACAAACGCAGGCTCGGACAATGTTTATATTCAATCACAAGTGACGGCATATCCGGCTAGTAATAATCCGTTATAAGAAAGAATTTTAATATGCAAAACGTAATTGTAGTCAGAAATTTAAAAACAAAATCAGAATTATTTCGGCATGAACTTTCCGAGGGCGAACGCCCTTGGGAGGTTTTACAGACCTTGATGAATCAAGATTTTGAAACGGAAAAAAGTGATTTAGAATATGTCATGGATCTAGATAGAGAAGAACGAGAGGCCGCTGAAAAAGAGGCCATGAAATCTATTGGACAGCCTTGATTCAAAATCTCTCATAACTATTGCCCAATCAGTGTTGACCGCACTGGTTGGGTTATTTGGTTGGTTCATAAAAAGAACATTGTCAAAAATTGAAATTGATATTGAAAAAAACAGTGCTCAAATCTCTCAGCTAGAGGGATTAAAGACAGAGCTTTCTCTTTTAAAAAAAGATATTGAATTTGTAAATCATGAGACTAGGTTGATAAGATCAATCGGCGAAGATATCGCAGTTTTAAAAAGAGATCAAAAATCCATTTGGGGACGCGTTGACGAATTAAGAATAAAGTTCGATGCTATTGGAACAGTGTTGATGTCACCAAATAGGCGAGGCAAATGAGTTCTTATCCGATAAATTACGAATTGCAGAATGATGCTTCTACAAAATACTTAAATATTGTTGTGGAATTTGAGGGAACATCGACTAGATTTTCTTTGCTTCCTACTTATAGAAAAGTTGAGTGGGGCACGCCTGGCATAGTGTACGGACAAGACGGTTTATTGTGGGGTGGGATTTTAGTAGACACAACAATCAAGCCAATCATATCGCCGAACACTCAGCTTGTTATTGATCAGAAGATTGAGCCAGAGCAAGGTCGTGGTTCTGCGGCAACAATGAATCTTGAATTTGTAGACCTGGATGGATTCATGAGCGAGTTTGTAACTCCTGGAATTTATCTAGATGAAATCCTTGGCGGCAAACTTGTAAAGATTTACATGGGATATCAAAATACAAACTTTAAAGAGGACTATTTTGTAATATTTCGCGGCTATGTTTCAATGATCACGGCAGCGCCGACCAAGGTTATTTTACAATTAACGGATGCAAATTTAAAAAGACGCCAGCAAATATTCAAACTTGGAAAAACTCAACTAAGACAAGTAAATCAAGGCTTTCAATTTACAGACGTAAACTTTGTTGGAAACACAATCACGTTGCCTGCGCATGAATTTCAAAATGGAAATATTGTGCAGCTATTTACCGGAGGTTCTTTGCCTGCTGGAATTTCTCCGGCAACAAATTATTACATTGTGAACAGAACGCCGACAACTATACAGCTTTCGCTGACTCTTTCTGGTCCGGTCATATCTCTCTTAAGTCAGGGATCTGGGGCTAGTTCGATTTACTTGTATGGAATTGGCCCCCTTACTGCTTACATTCCAGTAATTGCATCTTCTGATTTTGTTCAACCAGTGCTTGGACCTGACGGATTGTATGACTCTTCAATCGGGACCTATGCAAAAATAGACAATGAAATAATGTCTTACTCTCCGTCCGGACTTGCTAGCGAATCAATTACGGTATTGCGTGCGCAGAGAGATACTATTGCAGCAGATCACAGCACGACAGGGCAGACGGCGGTTGATAACATTTGCGAGTTGGTTGGAAACATTATTGATTTAAGTCTCAAGCTCATGCTTAGCGGCTGGGGTGGTGTTTGGAAATCAAACATTGTGATCAAGAAATTTGTCCAGACATCTGATCCAAACTATGGGGACATTTCAACTGCGTTGATTTTGCCAAACACAATTGACGCAATTGACGAATATGGTCTTTCACCTGGCGACTACATTTATATAACTGGCGCGACAAACCCGTTGAATAATGGTCAGAGAATAATCACTGGGTTTCTTGATCTAGCTGGCACTCCAAATAATATCATTCTTGTCGATTCTCCTTTTGTAATTGAGGTCTCTACTGCTGCGATATTTTCAACAAGATCACAGTATGACACGCTCCCAGTGTCGTGCGGTTCAAAATTAAACCCTACAGATATTGACGTGCAATCTTGGCAGCAAGTTAAATCTCAATATTTAGGGCAGCCAATAAATACATTTAGAATATATGTGACTTCTCCGCAGTCTGGGAAAGAATTTATTGAAAGTCAGTTTTTGCTACCTGCTGGGGCATACTCAGTAACAAGATTCGGGCGCTTGTCTTTAACACTTACAAAGCCTCCTTTGGCTGGCGAGAATCTTGTTGTCATAGATACGAAAAACGTAATTGATCCGCAGACAATAACGGTTACTCGCGGGCTCAATAACAGAAGATTTTTCAATCAAGTGCAATATACTTTTGACTATGATGACTCTGGAAACTCGACAAATAAAGTCGTTCGATTTGATTCTGAATCTATTTCAACGACAGACACTACAAGTGTTTTGCCGATCTCTGCCCAGGGATTAAGAACTGAAAACGGCGCTCAAGATTTTATCAATAAAAGATTAAACTTTTTACTTAGTCGGTACAAGAGTGCGGCGATAGAAATTAAAGTAAAAGTAAACTGGCGAGCGGCAAGCTTGATTGAAGTGTCTGATATCGTGGCATTGTATGACAATGGAACTTTGAAAATTACAAACCTTGAGACAGGCGAAAGAAACATGGGCGAGGTTTTGCTTGAGGTTATTCAAAGAACGATAGACATAAAAACTGGCGTTGGTTCTTTGACCTTGCTAAATCAAACGGGCTACTTAATTTCAGATCGTTTTGCTGGAATCGCGCCTAGCTCTTTGGTTGGCATTGGTTCAAACACAACCGAGGTTGTGATAAAAGATTCATTTGGCGTGAGATATCCTTTTAATGAAAAAAAGAAGTGGGAGGCGATTGTTGGAGACAAGATTCGTATTCATTCTCGCGACTATGCTTATGATCATACTGTGGTATTTTTGGGATTCCAGATAGGGTCTAGTTATAGAATGTTGATTTCTCCGGCGCTGCCAAGTGCTCCGCTTCCAGACTATGTAGTTGATTGTTGGAACTATCCAGACACTACAAATAAGGCGGACCAATCAAAATCAAAACTATTATTTTCATTTATCAATCCAACTTACGTCGTGGTTTCTGGAATTTCCACAACTCAATTTACAGTATCACCTGCGGATGCTTTGGGAATATTTCCAAATCTTCCGGTGAAAATAAATAGTGCGGACTTTTCGCAAGAGTCAGAAGAGGCAATTGTTGACAATGTGACGGGTGTTGTTGTTACACTAAAGACGGCAATCGCGTTTATCCCTTCGCCTGGGCAGTTTGTAAACTTGATCGGGTTTCGTGATGGCCTCGGTCCTTATCGGGTCCTTTAAAGGAGCGCAGTTTTGTCAAATCTTCCAAGTTCAAAATTGTACGTTCAAACCGAGTCAACTCTGACCAGGGAGCCCGTGTCTGAGAATTTAATTCAGACAAATGCAGGCTCAACAAATTTTCTACTAGATACTTCTATTTACATAGCTGAGTGGAAACTGAATGGTCCAATCAAATTATTTAATGGGAAATCATACGTTGACGGAATTTTTACATTTCCAGAATCTTATAACTGGGAAATATTTGACGTTGCTCTTTGGGGTGGGACAATGGGCTCTGGTGGAACAACTCAGTTGAATATTTTAAAAGCGTCTTATGGATCAAATGCATTTTCGACTATATTTTCAACTCAAGGGCAGATCACATCAAGCGCAGGTGATGGCGTGAGTGTTCATGAGGGCGACTCGGTGGCTGGTTGTATTGCTCCGATTCTTATTACAAAACCGTTTCCAATAGTTTCAAAAGACAAGCTTCGTCTGGACGTTTCGAATGTTCAATCGGGAGCCCCTGCAAATTTTGGTATTAGAGTTTTCTACAGAGCGAGGAATTAAATGGCAACGGGTGCAATTGGCGGAGTGCCAACAATAACAAATAGAAGTTTCACTTGGACCGGAAATATAACTAATTTCGTTTACTACACATGTCCTGCGAATACAGTTGCTTATATTAATTTGAATGCGATTTCAAAATCAAATGCAGGTGGCGCGGCAACGATCATCACGCAAATGTCTGTTGCTTATTCAACAATAATTGGAACAAAATACATCATATTTCCTGGAAGTGGTTTCAGCGTAACAAGTAATACTTCGGTTCCTTTGATGGGCAACACTATTTATTTATCAAACACTACTGCTTTTCTTCCTATGTCTGGTAGGGCTGCAAATCCAGTAGCCAGTAATGAGACTAATCAAATTGGAAGAATTGCAGGACAAGTGATTTTGTATCCTGGCGAGTCGCTAGCGGTTACAAACACAGCAAACAATGGAACCATGGAAATAAGATTTAGCACAATCGAAGTAACATCGGGGTAGAAATGAATTTATTCGACCGCGCTTTTTTAGAAATTCTTAAAGTTGAGGGCGAAACTTATACAAACAATTCATTGGATCGTGGCGGTCCTACCAAGTACGGAATCACTTTAAAAACTTTCAATGATTTTACTGGCGTTGTTTATGATGAGAGTGCAATTCAATCTTTGACAAAAGAAACTGCTAGGTCGATTTATAAAACATATTTTTGGTACAAGCTAAACATAGACCGAATCGGCATAAGTCATCCTAGAATTGCTCTTGTAATTTTTGACCAGGCCGTAAATCGAGGTTCATTCGGGGCTGGTCGCATGTTACAAAAGGCCATAAATGAAGTCTCTGGCAGCGCGGTTGTTGCCGATGACGGTATCATCGGAGAAAATACATTGAGTGCTCTTTCAAATCTTGATGAGAAAAAGCTGGGATTGCAGATTTTTAAAAATGCTCAAATCTCTTATATTAAGATCGTGAAAAATAACCCTGATCAAATCGCATTTCTTGAGGGTTGGATTCGCAGGACGCACAATATTTTAAACACATTAAACGAGGCGGCTTAAATGAACGATGAAGATAAAAGAATCAGAATGTTGGCTTTGATTTCTGTTTTATTTTTCGCTGGTCCCGTTGTGGCTGACGAAATTGTGAGTCAGATTCCAGCGTGGCAATCATCCCTAGAAGCGTTGCTTGCTCAGATTCAAAGCCCATACTTCGGGGCAATTTCTATTGTCTTGATCGAGTTGTGTATGCGAGCGTTTAAAACGCAGAATCCGAAGTCATTGCTATATTTAGTAGCAAATGCATTTAAGATTATTTCGAAGATTCTAGACGCAATTGCCGCATATCTAGACCAATACTTGCAGAAACTTAAATGATCTTAAAATTAATTAGCGCCTTAGTGTCGCCAGATTTTACGAGGATATTTTTTGAAATTTGGAGCGAGTTCAAGAAACAACAAAAGCAACAAGCATCACTCGCGGTTGACAAGGGTTTTGAACAAGCAGAAAAACAGAAGGACACCGAGGCCCTTGCCAGTGAAATTGGAAAGCTTATCAAATGAATGTTCTTGCTGTGTTGATTCTTTTATCTGCGCTTTTTGTAGCGAGCGCGCCAAACGAGCCGATGGCTCTTGATTCGCTTTGCATATTTTCAGATTCAAAATGTAAAAGAAGCGAGAAGTATGAGCCCAAAAGTCCAAAAGAGGTTGAAGGTTTTTACTGTCTTTCTGGACCGGACTTTAAAAAGGTTGTGAATAAGTTGCAATCAATTCAAGATTTAGATTGAAGGTCCGCCCTTTTGTTTTTGTTCAAAAGTTAAATGCTTCAAAGGTTGTTGCCCAATCGTTGTTTATTTTTTGTAGGACTTAGGGGCGGATTCTTCGTTTTATCAAAGCGCATCTCTGGCAACTATTCTAAGATCAGTGCCGTCCCAAGGTGGGGAGTTGTCGTTTGCAATGGCTTCAAGCGCTGATTTATATTTCAAATTTTCATCAGTAATTTTTGACATGTGTTCAACTAATGAATTAAGTCTAGCTTGAATTTCTTTGGATGATTCTTTCTCTTTAAGATAAAGCAATTCCATTTCATGATACATTTGTTCTGCTTTCTTCATCCGACTCTCATGCAGATTAAGAGATATGCAGTTTTTATTTAACTCTGCAATTTGTGATTCTAGCTTGTCGGCGTATGATTTCTCGATGACTTTTACACCTTCGTCAAAACCAATACCTGGACCAACAACTTCTTGGCCCCACCATATAACCCACTCTCTAGGATTTTCCATTCTGTAGCTCCTTCAATTTAGCCTCTAGCTGCTTGATCTTTTTAAAGTAATCTTCTTTAATCAAAACCATGTGCTCATAGTCTAATCTGTATCTTTCAATCTCCATTCTCAACCCCCCGATGATTAGTTGAGCGGATTCGAATTGATATTTAGCAACTTCTTCATAGCTTGGCGATTGTCCACTAACATCAATGTATGTAATTATATACTCATTAATACTATTACCATCAAACTCACTCCCACTCTTCATAATGAGATTTTCGAGGGCAGCGGCTCCTGCTATAAATGCACTCTTAGTTTGAAAGTCTGACTTATTGTTAAACGGCTCCTTAGGTATGCCAAAAAACTTTATCTCTGGTATTCTATCGTGGAAGTTCTTAGCTACAACAACTCCATATTCCTCAGCCAGCTTTTCCAATTCTTTTGAGAAGATCATTTTGATTCCTTTTCACATGGGCTAAATTCATCAAATCTAGATGCAACCCAACACACAGAATACAAAGCCAGTAAAAATATTGCGAGTGGTATAAAAATAATTACTAAAATAGGTATGCTAATTATTGTGTTTATGTTCACACACTCTCCCATCTCTTCGCCTGTGTGCTTAAATCTTTTTTCATTTTAATCTCCAATTTCTAAATCAAGCGCTCTGTCGGCAGCCTTATCTAAAATAAATCTTGCTAAGCTAATTAACTGAGAGGCTCCCATGCGAACATTGTCTGGCTCAAAAATATCGCCTTCCATGCCGTTTCCACCATCTAATATGTGGGCTATTACTTTTCCATTTATTTTTATTTCTATCGTATCATCACTCGTTAATGTTGATGCGCCCATTAATTCCCTCGATTATTGGTGTTGTCTTAACCATTCCATATTGTTTCATGAGTTCAAAATCTTTTGGTGACACAATAAGTATTGGATTTTCTGCTGTTTCTACTGGAACTATTTTTACTTTTCTTATGTATTCTTTCCATCTATCCATTACAGATATTCCGGCAGATAACTCATACTCGCTCATAGCTCACCCAAGATTTCTAATTTATCTATTACAGGGCCATGGATGAAAACCCAAGGACCTTCATTCTCTGGATCACCACTGAATATCAGCCAGCCATCAAACTTGCTATTATCTCTGTATACGATTGAGTAACCTTCTATTTTTCCCACTTCATCTTCGGGATTAATCTTATCAAAGAATTGAACTCTGATGCCAAGACTTACTAGAGCATTTTCTTTATTCATGATTACTAGCTGACTCATAACTCTCCTAAAAATAAAAAGTTCTTCCATGATTTTATATTCTCAACAAGAATTGTAATTGTAACACCATCTTGTACGGTGTGCATACATTGCCCAGTACGAACATAAATTTGATTCCATTTTGAGTAGTACCAAACAGTCATTTACTTACCTCAATTTATTTATAATTTCAAAATATCGATGCTCTGAAGATTTTAATTTTTCTTGTAGGTCTTTAATGATTTTATTTTGAAGTTCTTCTTTATGTTGTTTCAATAAAGCCATGCGAATCGAATGAGCCCAAGAATAATGAGAATGTTCTGATTTAATCTCTTTGACTATTTCATCATAAATTTCTTTTCTTAATTCATTCTTAAAATTAATGGTGGCATCGTGTTCGGCATATGGAGTGACATCTGAATAGAAATCACCAATCACATCCTCACAAGCTTTCTTCATTTTCTCTTTAAAAACATCAATTAGTTCTTGTTGTTGCTCTTCAAATGTTTTCATTTTGATTCCAGTGGTAGCAAGCTAAAAACGACTCTCTCGGCATCTATTGATAGAACATAACCTATTTTGAATGCCATCTTATTTCCAGAATAGACACCCTTACCAAAGTTAGTTCCAAAGTGATCATCTTCGGACCACTCCTCATCGGGATCGTACTCTCGCAATACAACATCATCGCCAGGCTGAAATCCTCTATCATTTTTTCTAACCTCAAATGTCTTTGAGCCGTCAGCTACTCTGCAATAATATTGCGGCCATATTTTTAACTCATGCTTCATACTAATCCCCATATAATTAAAGTTAAACAAACACCTAAAACAAATCCAGCAGCTACTTCTACGAATGGGAAGTGTGGCACCGCAAAACATTTCTCTGCGTACTCTTCTGAGCATTTTCTTAAAAACATATGATCGTCTATATTGAATTTATGCGGTGGTGGCAAATAAGCTGGGAGTAGTTCTGCGCCTGGCTGATATTTCAACTCTCCGTCTTTATCATATATTTCTACATGGTCTTGGCATTCCATTTTGTCCCCCCGTTTTACTCATTTCAATATCACAACCAAGCTAAAAGATGATCTGATTAATTGTAAGATTGAAAACATTTCAGACTTATAATTTATTCATCGTCTTCAATAGAAGACCATTCCCCCCTCATCTCCGATGGGTAGCTTGTTACCTTTTGCTCTGGTAGGAACCGCCAAGGCACAATCTCAATTCTTGAATCTGCTCAAATCTATATTGATTCGAGTAAACTCAAGCGCTCAGATTGGGAAGCGATTGCGAATATGGCGGTCTCTTTCCATACCCTCCTGCGTACCCATTACAAAAGTCTTGCTCGCATCGGTCACGTATACTAGCTCCGTCGGCTAATATTAGGACTTGTTGAGCACTTCCCTAATTTATCAAACTAGGTGTTACTGAATCCCTGCATGCTTGGTTGACAGTGCAAATCCCCTTCCCTCACCTTTGTAACATCATCGTTAATAGATGAATCAGAGTAAAATAGTGAGAGCGTCATTAACCAACTTGTAGCCTGCGATGCCCTTGAGTCAGTTACCTTATCAACATACAAAAATTCGATGCCTTGTTTAACGAGGGTAAGGCCTTGCATACTCGAAGCTGTTCGTCAGGGCTCAATCTGCGTCTCTTAGGTTTGGACAGTACCGATTTGTCTGAGTCTGATTTGACCCGAGAAGAAAGTGCTTGCTTTTTGTTTCGCCAAGCCTTAGAAAATAAGTAATTAGTTTGATTTTCTAAGTAACCCAGGGCCTAAAAACTCTGGGTTTTCTTTTTTCTAATTGCCAATTAATTACAAAATAACCAGCAATTCAACTCAAATTTAAATTGACACTCCCAACCTCTCTGATTAAAAGAGCCTTGGGGTAGGCATGAAATTCAAAATAAATTCAATTTGCTTTAAAACAATGACGCTAGATGTTGATGAAATCATAGAAGAGCCGAAGCGTTTGAAAAAAGACGTGGCCCTAAGCCCTGCTAAAACTCTCAATGACCTTATTTGGAAATCCTATTCTGTGGCCTACGAGGCTAGATACAAGACGCCGCCGATTCGAAACGCGCAGACCAATTCAAAAATTGCTCAACTCTCAAAAAGGCTAGGGGCAGATGCGCCAAGCGTGGTTGAATTTTTTCTGAAACATAATGACGGATTCTACATCAAATCTTTGCACGCAATAGGCCTCTGCTTGAGAGACGCCGAAGCCCTGCACACTCAATGGGTTCGAGGGATTTCTATCACTGGGACCAAGGTGAGAGAGTTTGAGCGCAAAGAAAAATCAAATGAGACAATTGACTGGATAAATTCCGGCGGACTAGGGGAGAAGAATGAATCAAGATGAGCGCGAGCGCGTTGCGAAATCTCTGCTAGGATGCTATTCAGTATTCGGAAAAGATCTTTCTCGGGACGCTGTGTTATTTATGGTTGACACCCTTGATGATTTTTCTGGCAATCAAATTGTTGAGGCCATAAAGACTTATTCAATAAAAGAGAAAACGGGCAGACCGCCAACCGTAGGGGCCCTTGTTGAAATAATGAACCCAGAAACCTCGCAAGAAACCGTTGCCAATGATGCGGCGGCGAGAATATTTCAAGCCATCGGGAAATTCGGATGGGCAGACATTGAGGGCGCATCTAGATTTATCGGCCCCCTTGGCTGGTCCGTTGTTGAAAGATTCGGGGGCTGGTTATATTTATGCGAAAATCATGGCTCAGAGATATCGGCGACAACCTTTCACGCGCAGGCGAGAGACCTCGCAAAATCTCACATGGAACTATCTAGACTTGGAAAGCTAGGTCATGCGCATGAATTACCGGAAATAGAAAACGACACAGTAAAAAAACTTGTAAACATTAAGTCGGTTACTAAATGAAGGCTGCGAACAAAACAAAAACACAAGTTCTTTGGTGCGATATTTATCCGAATATGGAGAGAAAAATTCTTGTTTTTTCTGCATCCTCTCCCCATCAAAGAATAAACTATCCTAAAAAAAGAATCTGGCTCACAGTTGAAATCCCTGGCGATGAAGAACTTTGGCCTGAGATATTCGTGGGCCCATTTGTTGACATCAAGAATTTTAAAATAGAAGATCCTTAGTATGGAAAAACATTGGTTAAGAACGAATGAAATAAGATTTGTTTTAAGGCCTGAGTTTGTTGACGCTTTTTACAGTGAAGAAGAGCGCACAATGTATAAAAAGGTTGAGCCAAAAAAAGTTCTACAGCAAAAGTATGAGCTAAGAGATATCGGTGACAACTTCGGAATAGGCGAACCACATGAAATTGAGTGGCGTGATGTCCTCACTTTTAGTGAGTGAACTTCTTAGTGTATAGGAATTTCGCTGAATCTGACGTTTCCAAATCCACAACAATCGCAAGTAGTGGGCTCATAAACATTATTGTCATCAACATCACCGTCCGCAACGTCGTAGTCATTTGATCCGCAAAACTTACAAGCCTTGTAAACTATGTCAGGGTTTGATTCAAAAGGTGCTTCAAACACTTTTCTTTTCTTAAGGTACTGCATTCTTAACCGCCAAGCTATCGAGTGAAATAATCGAGTTGTTACCTAAAAGAATACCATCCTCGACTTTCAAGCTGCAACGAACTTTAAGGCTAGACAATTGGCTGGCAGAAAAAAACACAGTCTTGTTTTGATCTCTGAAATTCACAATGTATCCAGCGACAGAGCCAAACTTTTCAAGCCTCAAGAGAGAATTTAATTGATGAGGAGTTGACATTGATCGGGACCAGTTTTTTGCAAGCGTTGTCTTTGCGTCCCCAAATATTGAAAACCCATTTTTAACAAAAACAAAGTCAAACGGCGTGCGCTCAGGCGTTGCCCGCGTAGCTGAAACCCACCTGCAGCCAGAGGGGATTTTAATGACCGCCCATCCGCTTCGAGTGCAGGCAATATCAAGCCAATCCTCGAACCAGTCCCCTGCTTTTTTTGCAAATAATCCTGATCTTCTTCTTAATGTTAACCTGTTAATTTTTGCCATACGTCAAATAAGTCCCCTTTTTGTTGACGTGTCAAATTTAATATTGTTGATTGATTGAACCACGGGGGTAGGAATGGAAACGCCAGTTTTAATATTTTCAACATCTTTACTTATTTGCATCTCAGGGGTTTTGTTTTATTTAAACGCCGAGAAAAATACGTTCAATCAAGTATTGATCAGTGTGCAAGAAGCCAAAGCAGAGGCAAGAAAATCAAAAATTGAGATTGATAAAATCAATTTAAGAATAGATGAATACAGAACCATTGTCATGAAGCAACGGGCAGAGGTTGAAACCGTCCAAGATCATTGCTCAAGAATCAGAGAGCAACAACAAATCTTAAATAGACGGCAGCAATCATTGAAAGAGAAAATGATTCCAAGCAGATTTGAAATAAGCATCATAGATGAAGTTTCAAAACCAAAGGCAAAAAAGCCAAATCCAGAACTGATCAATAAAATTAAAAAACAATTAAAAGATTTAAATTAAGGACTAAAAATGGAAATCGAAATCGAACCAACTCAAGAGCTACATACTCAGAAAACAACAACTCCCCCAGCAATTCCTTGGCTAGATACGGTCTCACTAAGAGATAGAAAAATCGTAGTGGCCGCAGGCGAGGACGGCGTTGACGCGAAACACACAGTAGTTGATGAAGAAAAAAATCAAGACTTCAAGACTTTTGTTTTAACAGCAGACAATCGCCCGATTGATTTTCAAGTTATGCAAATGATGCTTTCACTGAAACACCTTATGGACGTTTGCGAGAAGCAACAAGTAGCAATCGAGTCGCTACAGGCTGCGCTAAGAAATGAAAAAACATTTTCTTAAAGTTGACTTGTAGACGCAATCGGCGCAGATATTCAAAACAAACAAAGGGTAGAAAATGAACGAGAATACACTCCATCAACCTAATTTTAAATTTGACTATGATCCAAAAGATCCAGCAGCAGTTAAGGCCGTAGCAGAAGCAACGGCTAAAATAATTCGACCTGGCATATATACAAACATACCAGAGGATATTTACCACGCGCTGCCCCTCCCTTCCGCACACAAGCTTTTTACAATGAGAAAATATTCGCCATTTCATTACTGGGATAAATACGTAAACCCGAATAGACCAGTTGAGAAATTTGAATCAACCTCGTTAACAATGGGCAAGGCTTTTCACGCCTTGGTATTGGAACCCTTAAGAGCAGCAGGTGCAATTGCTCGGGCCCCAGAGTGTGACATGAGAACTAAGATCGGCAAAGAGACAATGGCAGAATTTAAAAAGACGCTTGTTTCTGACGCCATAGTTTTACAGCCAGACGATCATGAAAGACTTATGGGCATGGTTTCTTCTTTTTTTAAGTCAGAAGAAAATAGAAAAAACTATCAAGACGTTAAGGGGGGGCTCAACGAAGTGACTTTGATTTGGGATGAAAGCGGCGTTAAAATGCGCGGCAGAGTTGACCGAATTACAGACGGCGTTTTGCACGACTTAAAAACTGCCAATGATCTGAACAGGTTTGCATTTGGGGAATCTGCAAACCGTTACGGATACGCTTGGCAATTAATGATTTATCAAAGGGCGTGGTTCAATTTAACTGGCGACGTTTTGAGCCCCCTCATTACAGCAGTTGAATCGGACCGCCCCTTCGGTACTAAAAGATTTTCAATCTCAGATACAACACTTCAAAAAGAAGCTGAGATATTTGAGAAAATAATCACATGCTTTAAATACTGCCACGCGAATGATCACTGGTTTTCTTACAGTGACGAGGCGGAGCAAATGTTTACAAGGCAATCTTATTTTGATGACAAAAATTGGTTTGACGATATGAGTAGCAAAGTGGAAACGATCAAAAAACAAAGGGTAGAAACGAATGTCGAATTTAGTAGATTTTAGCAATGAACAAGTAGAGTTAATTAAAAAACAAATTTGCCCCCCTGGCACGACCGATCAAGAGCTAAGCCTTTTTATCGCTCAGTGTAGACGCACGGGGCTTGATCCATTCAATCGCCAAATATATTTGCAAGAGAGAAAATCGAAAAACGCAAAGGGCGAGTGGGAATCAAAAAAGAATGTTCAAGTTTCCATAGACGGATTCAGAGTTATAGCTCAAAGATCTGGCGACTACGCCGGACAGTCTGGACCTTTTTGGTGCGGAGCGGACGGCGTATGGCGTGAGGTCTGGCTTGATACAAAACCGCCAAGAGCATCAAAGGTCGGAGTGTTGCGTCAGGGGTTTAAGGAACCTCTTTGGGCCGTGGCCCGATGGGAGTCATACGTTCAAACAAAATCAGATGGCAATGCGAATGCTATGTGGGCCAAAATGTCAGACCTCATGTTGTCGAAAGTTGCAGAAGCCTTGGCGCTAAGAAAAGCATTCCCCAACGATTTGTCGGGGCTTTATTCCCCAGAAGAAATGGCTCAAGCTGAAAACGTAGCAGAGCCAAAAATGGTATCTAACGAAAAGCCTTCGCACTTGCCGCCTAGACAAAATCAAATTGCAGCGCCAGCCACAGAAACAAAACAGGATCTAAGTGATGACCCTGGGCAGTACGTTGTAAGATTTGGGAAAAAGTATAGCGGAAAAACTTTGCAAGAAATTGGATATGATGAAGTTGACCGATATCTAAACTGGCTAGTTGATGCTGCTGACAAAAAGGGCGAGGCGTTAAAAGATGCGGCGCTTGAATTTTCAAATGCTGCAATTCTGTATTTGAAGCAAGAATCAATTACAGACATGACACCAAGTCCAGCGGAGGATGAAATCCCTTTTTGATTGTATTTGATTTGAATAGATGAAATAAGATTTAAACCCTAGCCGTCAGTGCTTATCTAGTTTTTGTCCTACCCGACGTTTTCTATATAGCCTGACGGTTGGCGGTTGTTTTAAAGTTCTTCCCGATTTGTATTATTGCAACTCGGGATTTTTTTTGTGACAATCAGACGGGGAGTCAATTGGCTGAAAATATAACCTACACCGCACTCGTAATGGACAGAGACCTATCCCTCGGAAATTCCGAGGATGCATACGGGCGTAGGGCGCTTCACGTAAAAGCAACAAATAAAATCACCGAGCCAATCCCAGTTACGATAGTTGACGGCGAACCAGGTGATCCAAGATTTTTCGAATCAACTTCGGTAACTGACCCAGGAAATGCAAAATCAATTCTCTCCGGCGTATTTGCCACAGGCATAGCACTCTCGACTATGGTCGTGGTTTGCAGACAAGAGTCAGAAATAATACTTTCAATCGGATCAAACGTAGTGGCATCTGGGCGAACCGGAGCCGCCGCACCTAGTGCTAGTTTTATTTGGAACCCACGCAGGCCCGTTGCATCTGGATCTAGTTTTGACATTACTATTAAGGCACGGGCTGGAAGTCCGATAAGTAATTGCGAGGCCTATTTAATGGGCCTTACAATAACTTAAAACAACAAAAGGGAGTTTTATATGCCAGACATCAGAGAGTCGTTTCCTATACTAGAGAACGCATCAACCGGAGTGGGCTCGGCCCCACATGTATCGCAAAATGGGGACGCCTCTGCTGGAAAAGTAGGCCTGACGGCTTGGGTTTTCAAAGATTCAAGCGGTAACCTAGTTCACCCTCAATTAAACGCGGCAGGTCAAATCGTAGTTACATCTGACGCGAGTGGAACTTTTAGAAACGTAAAGGGCGAACTTGCCGCCGGATCTGCATCAATGGTTGATGTCACTGGCGCATCTTTAACTCTCGCAGTTTCAAAAACATTCATCAAAGTGAGTGCTGTAGTTTCTTGCTTGAGAGAGGCCCTTTTCAATATCGTACAAGTTAACGATGTAACCACTACCATTTTGGCTGAGATCGTAATTGGTCCAGGTCAATACACTTTTCAGTGGAGCCAGCCAGAATTTGAAATCTCTTCCGGCGCGACAGGCGTCCAATCATTGAAAGTACAAGCGAAGAACTTTGACAAGTTGTCATCACTTCGTGCCACAATTTCAGCGGTCGAGGTTGTTTAATAATGGCTGATGTGTTGCCGCAGTTTGAAAACAAAGACCTGGTAGGATCAACAACTCAATTCGTTGGGACGGTTGGCACTACTGCTATTTTGGTTCCTACTGTGGCAACATTTGCTATTTCAGAATGTCTCGTCAGATGTCCAAATCAATCACCAAATACTCGAAGGCTTCTCTATTCTTTTGACGGGGGAGTCAATTTCGGAACCCTATCGCCTGGCGAGTTTATCGGTTGGTCATTAAAAGGATCACCACTTCAAATTCAGATTAAGGGAAATGTCGCAGGGGTTTTATATGAGGTCCTCGTAAACAGAGAGCCAGTGTAGTATGGCAGTAATTATTTTTGGCAAAACCCAATCAGCACTAGACACGCCATTTGAACCCATCAGAAATCCAGATTTCAGAGGTGGAACATCACCATTAACTTCGACCGAAGCCCAGTCCGCAATTGAAGAAGCATACTATGATGCGGTCGCAGCCTCAGCAAGTGTTTCAAGGTTTTGTTTACCGTGCGCATTTGACGGAAATGCAGCAGTAGGAAGATGGCTTGCGTTCACTCAAAATAATGCATCAAACTTGAGCCCATTCAATCCGCCACGCGCTGGCGCTTTCAATGAGCTATCGCTGACTACAAACGGCAACTCGACCATGACCGCAACTATTTTTAAAAACGGTGTTACCACGGGGATCACAATTTCAACGGTTGCATCAGCAAGAGCTGGAGTCACTGGTTTAAATCTTACGTTTATTTCAACCGACTTGATTTCTGTTCAAGTCACCGCCGGATCTTCTGCTAGACCTACCGTTTACTTATTTGCGAAATTCACGTGAGGACAAAATGAAAGTCAAAAACAACACAGCAAACGCAAAGTCATGGGCAGGCCAAGAGATTCAACCAGGCGAATACTACACAATATCAATTGGCGAACTTGCGGCATGGCAAAAAGATGATTCCGTTTTGTCTGATATCGCAACGACTAGTCTAGTTGTAAATGATGGGACCTCAGACCTAAACGCCGCAACTGGAATCAAATTCTTAATCGGTTCACTCGTGGAAATAACAAAACAGCCAGAGCCATCACCATTTGCACAGCCAACATATAGAACAAAAATGGCAGCAACCGCAAATCTAGTCGAGGCAATCCCTGGAAACGGCGCAGAAATAACTTACTTAATGACCGCCGAGAGATACGTCCAAGGCGGATCAATCATAGTGAAAAATGCAGAAATGGGCGACTACATAACGGCAAGCGTTGAGGATCTAGACGGCGTGATTCCAGCCCCATACAGACCAGCACTTTGCGAAGCGTGGCCAATCATATCGACTTACATTGAAAAGCAATACCTACACCTAAGCGGCAATCAAATATCAATTCACAAGATAGACACCTATCCGCTGAACGCTAAAATAACGCCTGGTCTTTATTTGACTATCCATTACTACGCGGTCAACACTGGACAAAATAGATCAATCGCAGTCAACTACCACATGACGCGTAAATTATGATTGGATGAAATATGCCCTGCACAGTTTATGTTTTTTTTGTAGCAACTAAATCAAAAAACCCAATACATAAATTTGTAGCAGGACAAATTCGAAAAGTTGAAAAGCTTGGCCTAGTCAATCACATGGCCATCGGCATTGAGTACGAAGATGAAATGATAATTTACCATTCCGTATTTCCGAAGCCAGTCAGTGAAAGAATGACAGAGTTTCTTATAAACAATGAGCCTATTTTAATTTACAAAAGAGAAGTCAGAAACGAAAGACACATGTTTAAAATGCTCATGTGGCTATCAATCAAAGGATCTCACGCATACTACGGCATGGTTGAAAACGTCATGATCTGGTTCAAGCGCAGATTTTCGCAATTAAAAGAAGTGATAAACACAATAAAAACAAACCACGACGAGGGCCTCAACTGCACAGAGTACGGGACAAAATTTCTCGCCTGGTCATGGCCTCAAGATTTCACAATAGAGAGAAATGAAGATTCGCTTGGACTAAGAGAAGCGGTTGACGCCTGCAACAAATCATTGCTACTTTTAAATGACTTACAAATGAAAGAAGTTTGCAAGCCGTACCAAAAATAAGAACAATGAACAAGGAGGGCAACCCTTGAAAATAGCAATAGAATGCTCATACGATGAGCTAAAAGATCCTAAATATTTAAAAGATCATCCGAAGAATCCAAACAAACATGGCTCCGATCAAATAGAAAGACTTGCTGATTTATATAAACACCATGCAATCAGACACCCGATCATTGTTTCAAAACTATCTGGATTCATCGTAGCTGGCCACGGCAGAAAGCTTGCCGCGATAAGAGCAGGAATTAAAGAATTTCCAGTTGAATTTCAAAGCTTTGATTCATCAGAATCCGAGTATGCCTTTATGATTTCCGACAACGCGATTTCACTATGGGCAGACCTAGACTTTTCAGCAATCAATCTTGAAATGCCAAACCTTGGACCTGACTTTAATATAGACATGCTAGGTATTAATAATTTCACTCTTGATATGGCAGAAAAAGAATTTGATCCAAGCGATGACACAAGTAAAGACAATCAAGGCAAGCAGTGTCCACACTGCGGAGAATTTCTGTGATCTTAAAGCGCGGTGGTTCGAAGAAATATGGCATTTCCTATCAAGGATCAAAGACTAAGATCATTGACCAGATTGCTAAGTTCTTTCCTCCTGCTGATAATTTCTATGATCTATTCGGCGGTGGATTCTCTGCATCACATTACATGATGGAGCATAGACGAAAGTCGTATAAGCATTTTCACTACAATGAATTGCGACAAGGACTATGCGAGTTAATTAAAGATGCTATCGCTGGTAAATATAATTATGATGTCTTTAAGCCTGAATGGATTTCAAGAGAGAAGTTCATGGCTGAAAAAGAATCAAATGCTTATATTAAAATCATCTGGTCCTTTGGTAACAACGGAGAGGGCTACATCTTCGGAAAAGAGATTGAAGATCAAAAGCGTAGCATGCACATGGCTTGTGTATTTGATGAGTTTGACGATTGGTTTAAGGATACATTTAAAATAGATAAGTGGCCGAATAGTCTTGATATTACAGGAAAAAGATTATATATAAAAGCACTAATCAGACATGTAGACAGAGTTGACCTTCAACAGCTTGAACAGCTTGAACGGCTTCAACAGCTTGAACGGCTTCAACGGCTTGAACAGCTTGAACGGCTTGAACAGCTTGAACGGCTTGAACAGCTTGAAC
>JAULBV010268255.1:0-10744 GCA_032358295.1 Pterothamnion heteromorphum | reverse complement strand
AAAATCCGGGAAGGTGTCAGCTAGTCATTTTTGTCCATACATTCCACCATGAAGTCCTGGAACATTGTGGCGGGCATTTTTTCTCTCTCATAGATGTTATAGCACCCGTCATAGTTTATTGAGCGCATACTGTCCGTCTTTGATTGGATAGATATTGAGCCTAGAAACAAGGAAGCCCCGAGACTGATATAAAATATTGTTTTAAGCATTTTTTTGTTTTTCTTTTAACCACTCTTGAAATGTACCTTGATAATATTTAAGTGCATGTTTGCCACCTTTGAAACAATCCCAACACACTAACCCGTTGCCTGTCTTCTCTACTCCACAACCTGGACACACTTTTGACTCTCTTGCTTGTTCTTCAGTCATATATTTTTTATTTATTAAATTGCTAATAATTTTCTGTATCTCATGTATAAAATCATTTTCTTTAATGCGTAACTAAAATTATTTTCTAGTACCATTAAATTTTTGTATGTGAGTCTATACTGGATATCCTCTTCAATTTGCTTTGTTGCCCTGTTGTATCTCAAAAATGTTACCTTTTCAATTTTCATATTGTTGTGATAAACCCTTAATTTACTAATATCGACCTATTTATTATAACATATTATGTTGATTCATATATAATGCATATAATTTGTATATAATTTATATATACGTTAAGCATATGATGGATATATTTTAATGTCAATGTATTTTATGATTATACCATAAAATTTTACATTTTGTCAACCGTATGTTATAATGTTGTTATAGAATAAGGATATTTTGGGGATAATTTCGTGTAGAATGTGTGGAGATGGAAAGTAAATTTTTAATAAATTTTATTTTAGTCTTATTTTTTATGGAGGGCAGTGTTTATTATACAATATTTCAAGAAATTTGTCAAGGATTATTTATAATATATTATAATATATATTTATAATAATTATTATTAAAAAATTAAAAAAGGAATCCTCCCAGCAGTAGTCTTCATTTTTTGCTTTTCCTTATAGGATATAGGTTATTAAAACATGAGCTTGACAAAAAGTCAAATTTTAGTGTATAATGCGAATTTGAGCCCCTTTTTTTGTCAAGGGCTTTTTGTTGGCTTTTCTGCCTACCGGCTAGAGACTGTGGCACATGCATGCATATCACGCCAAAACAGGCAGAAACACGCCAAAGAGCAGGGCAAGAAATACAGTGTCAAAAAACCCTTATACCATAAGGCTATATTAAACGTGTCGCATAATACATATTGTGCGACGTTGTTTTTATCCTTATTTTATCGCCTACAATAGAAAAAGAGGGGGTGGGCGGGCAAGCAAGATGACCCCCCGCCCGATTTTTTGACCACCATACATGACTTTCGCAAAAAATGGCCATTTTTCGAATTCCGGCTCCCAACATAGTTGGTAGCCTCATGCCATAGTCCGTGTAGCCTCTCGCTGTACCATATTCTGCGCCTACAGAAAAAGGTGGGGGTGGCTTCCGTCAGATCTAAATCGTTTATTATTCCCTAATTCCAAAAAAATTTCCGCCAATTTTTTTATGTGGTATAATATTTTTAATGTTGACTAAAGAAAAACTCACAGAGATAGGAGAATATATTTTAAAAGGCATGACTGAAAAGGAGGCCTGCATTTTAACTGATATAAATTACAAAGTTTTCCTTGATGCAAAAGAAAACGATGAGCACATTCGAAAGTTCCTAGAAAAAATGATGGTGAAATTTAAATTCGCGCACATGGAAGTAATCCAAAGGAATAAGTCTGAAAAAAATTCCATGTATCTACTAGAAAAAATACTGCCTGATGAGTTTGGGTCGAAGGCAGGAAAGAATGCTCCACAAATACAGAACATTATTAGCTTAATCGTAAATGAAATTCAAAATGGAAACAGTAACGATATCGTCACAGCCACTAGGGGAAACCAAATCGAAGAAGAAAGGCCAAGAGTCATCGAAATCTCAAGAGTACTCGACTAGTTCTAAGATGGTGCAGACAGGAGATCCTACTAACCCTGCTTTTCTTACGGATGATGAGCTGGATTTTTATAACAATCTCAAAAGCTCAAAGTGGAGATTGAGCAACCTTTACTATATCGTTAATAAGAATGGTAAGAAGGTTAAATTTCAACCAAACTGGGCGCAGCAGGTTGTACTTGATAACCTCTGGTTCTTTAATATCATACTCAAGGCTAGACAGCTTGGTATCACCACATTTTTTTGTATTTTATACTTGGACCAAGTGCTTTTTAAAAAGAATAAGACTGCGGGTATTATCGCGCACACAGACGGTGACACTAAGAAGATTTTTAAACGTATAAAGTTTGCGTGGGAGAATTTGCCGGAGAGACTTAAGGAGTCTATCGGCTATCCGACAACGGACTCGGTGGGAGAAATGCAGTTTCCAAATGGCTCAACAATATTCGTGGCGCGCTCTACTCGTGGCGGTACGGTGCAGTATTTGCATATCTCGGAATTTGCGAAGATTTGTGCTAAGTTCCCGGACAAAGCGCGTGAAATAGTGACGGGTGCGATCAACTCGGTGGAGAAGGGGAACTTCGTTTCTATCGAAAGTACGGCTGAAGGTAAGGAAGGGCCGTTTGCTGATTTCTGTATGGAAGCGCAGCAGGCAGATGTTGAGGGTAAGCCACTCTCGGAATTGGATTTCAAGTACTTTTTCTTCCCATGGTGGAAAGAACCTACTTATCGGCTGGATGATGCGACTTTTCCGATAAACAAAGAATACGCGGATTACTTCGAAAACCTACTCTTCAAGCATCATATACTACTCGATGATGGCCAGAAACGGTGGTATATCGCAAAGAAAAAGAAAAACGATGAAGATATGTACCGAGAGTACCCAAGTACCTGGGAGGAGGCCTTTATGGCTCAAGTGGAGGGTGCTTACTACGGCAAGCAGATGCAAAAGGTTTACGAGGATAACCGCATTCGAAACGTGCCCTATGATGCGCGCTACCCCGTGCTCACCTTCTGGGATCTTGGAGTGAACGACTTCAACGTTATTTTGTTCGTGCAGGCTGTAGGAAACGAAATACGCTTCATAGATGAGTATTACAACCACGGAGAGGGCCTGGCACACTATGTGAACGTACTGAAGGAGCGAGGCTATGTCTATGGCGCGCACACGTTCCCGCACGATGTCGAGGTACAAAACCTTGATGAGCAGGGTAAAACACGCCGGCAGACCCTTGTGGACCTCGGAGTGAGGAATATCCGGACCATTGAGAGGACAAAGGATATCAACGATGACATTGAGGGGGTAAGAAAGATATTTTCCAGGTTTTACTTTGATGAGCGCAAGTGTCCTAAGCTTATTGAGGGTTGCCAGCAGTATAAGAAGGACTGGGATGACAAGCTCGGTCAGTTTAAGAACTCACCGAAACACGACAGGCATTCCCACTTAGTAGACCCACTTAGAAACCTTGCGAGGAGTTGGACCCAGAACATGATTAGCCAAGAAAAAGGAGAAGTGAAGATTACAAATTTTTTCTAAGTTATACACATATCAACATTGTTATCAACTTAGTATATAATATATCTATATGCCCGAAACTAAATCTGTGCTTTTAAGTACATACGTTCAACCAGAAGCCATTGTTTACACAACGGATGAAGCTACTTACATTGGCGGGATTATAACTAGACTTTGGAAAGCGAAGAATACGCGTGACACCGCGCGGACTGAATTTAATGGAAACACTTATATGCAGTGGTTCCGAAATAATGAAGTTGTTGCAAACACAACAATTATTCGCGATGACACAAACAAGGACCTTGCTATTTACTCTGGAACTGTAGAGCAAAAACTTCTTGTTATCCTTGGAGAAATCAATCGCTTAAACCTTACCGGAGAGATCCGCGCATTCGACAAAGCAAACAATGAACTTCAAGAACTTGGGATGGCACTTACTGAAATAGTGCATAAGACTGAAGAGTTGGAACTTGATTTAGAGAAGAAGTTAGGTAGACAACTCGAGCTATTGAAACAAGGAACAGTATTTATCCAAGACAACTGGGTGAAGAGATGGGAGACAAAGAAAACTTTAAATAAAGCATGGGATGGAAAGTTCGCGGGAACACAATGGACAACAAAACTTGAGAAGGTTTTTGATGGACCAGAAAGAAATGTGTTGTATGCACCAGGAGTGTACCTCGGTGATATTCGCCAGTTCGATATAAACAAGCAGCCATATATTTTTACAATGAAAGTGAGTTCTTATGCTGAAACCGGAAGTCGTTTTGGGATGAAGGATAAGGATGGGAAAGATGTCTGGGAAAGATGGGCTAGTGTGCCAAGGCAAAGAGTGTCAATGGTTGACATTAGTACTTTAAATAATATGTCCTTCGGTGCCGGATGGTCCATCACCGATCTTGAAAGTGACACAGTGGAAGAAATCCACTACCAAGACCAAATCAACGATGAGTATCAGATATTCCTAAACGGAATTCCGATGCTTCCTATTGGCTTCCCTCTTTCGGCTATCACACCAAACGGAAGATTTAATATTGAGAAACAAGTACTTCAAGTTATCAATCCTTTCTTTGCTTACGGAAGGTCATTTATCGCGCGTACCGAACACCTTTCAAAGTTGCTTGATGAGATGATTCGTCTCTTGCTGATTAAGACCCGCAAGAGTATACACCCACCATATGCGAACATATCCGGTAAGGTTATTTCAGAAAAGTCCTTGATGCCAGGAGCTATTTCTATTGGTATTGACCCAGGTGCATTGGTTGCAATCGGAGCTGAAGGCCAGGGAGCTACAGCATCTGAATACCAAATGCTCAAGGAACTTCGCGAGGATATCGATCGAGTTACTATATCTCCACAATTCCAAGGAGAGGCCGGTAAGAGTGGCACTACAGCTTTCGAAGTTCAAACACTTCAAGCTCAAGCACAAAAAAGTCTTACCCTTATCATATTTGCTATGGGGCTCATGGAAAAGAAAATTACTTCTCTTCGAAATGACTACTGTATGGCCAACTACTTTGAACCTATCGGAACGACAGTTGATGATACAAGACAGAAGTTGGTAAATGTTTATCGCTCAATGTCTGTGAATACTACCCTTCCGGATCGTGGTTCTGGAACAAGGAGAATAATTCCAGTAGACGGAAGCCATGGGATGACAGATAGTAAGGTGTATACAGAAGAAGAATATTCTGGCACTCCCCTACCGACAGACGGACATCGAAGGAGGACTCGCGAAGAACTTGGAATGGCACCGTTTCAGCATTTATATCTTGATGTAGATATCATAAAAAATTCTAAGTATTTATTCTTTGCGGAGGTTGAATCAAAACCTAGAGACACTTCAGTAAATGCAAAGCTCATGTTCAGAGAAGAGTTAAGAGACATTCAAGCGCTACAGCAAATGGGAGCATCGATAAATATAGAATCGCTTCAAGGAGAGCATGCACTAGTATGGAATAAACGTAAGGATAAATTATTTGGAAAACCAAAGCAGATGGTAGATCAATTACAAAACAAAGGCGGAGGTAATGTGCTGAACGATAATGCACCTCCATTACAAGGCGGTGAGGGTATGGGAAAATTAGCATAAAATAAATATGACAAAAAAGGACGAGGAAAAACTCCAATCCAAAATTAAAGAACTTGAAGAGCAACTGGAATATAAACACCAGTTGATTTTCACGTTGGATGAAAGTATTCCAGTAGAACAACAGGCCCGGAAAAAGTACGTTTCTGAACTAGCTTTTTTCTACCACAGTTCCTTTAAGAAAAAACTGCAACATCTTATCGGTCTTCAATTGGAAGAGTTGGCTCAGATAGGTCGGACTGAGCGAGGTAGTGATATTATACGAAGCAACATAAACTGTTTTAGGTTGATAGATGACTGGATGCAAGATAAAGCAAATGAACACGTTGGAAACTTAAATGGAATACGAGATTCGTTTAAAGGAGATGAAAATATTATTAATGAATTAAAAGAAAAGTATACATGAAAATAAAACAAACAAATGCGGATGGAGTAGAAGAAGAGGTAGAGGTTTTAAGTGCTGCAGAAAAATTAGCGCTTGAACAAAGTCACCAAACAGTAGTGACTGAAAAAGATACTGCAATAAATAACTTAGCAGGTGAAAAAAAGCAACTGGAAGATAAAATTGCAAAGTTAGAGCTCGATGGTATCAAGGAGGATCATCCTAACTTCAAGGTTCTTAAAGAAGCGCTTGGAAAGAAGGATGAAGAGATTAAAAATATCCGGACAGAAATTGATACAGATAAGAAAAAATTAAAGCAAGAAGCAATGGATAGCAAAGTTAAACTTGCTACTAAAGGCAATTCTGAATTTGAGAGTAAGGTTAAATTGCACTTAGAAAAGACTCTTGCTTCAATGCCAGAAGATACTGAAGAGCAACGCCAGACAAAATTAGAAGCTGCAGTTAAGTTATCAGCCGATTCTAATGAAGCTCCTGGTATGTTCGATATGGGTACTGGTGGTGGAGGTTTTGGTGGAGGTGGAGAGTATAACCAGAACACAGTAGAATTTACAGCTCGAGAAAAGGCACTCGGGAAGAAGCTTGGAATAACTGATGCTGATTATAAAAAGTATGGTCCGAGATTAACAGTTAAAAGTAAATAATATAATTTATGACACAAGAAGAAAAAGATTTAAAAAAGAAGGAAGATGATGCAAAAGCAGCTGCAGTTTTGAATTCAGGGGAAGGGGCAACAACAACTAATTTAAACCCTGCTCCTGTAATAAAAGACAAAGATAAGAAAGACGAATTTGTTCAAATCAAAAGAAGTGATTTTGATCGTATGATGGGCCAGATGGAGAAGCAGTCAAAAGACATCGAGCTTCTTTATAAGACTGCAGACAAATCCAGACTTGCAAAAGAGATGGATAAGGATGGAGAGAATCTAGTCAAGCAAGCAAAAGTTTCTGTGTGGGAAGATACGAATGACTTTATTGTAGGATGGAAACTAATAACAAATAAGTGTGAAGTTATTATGGGTAAGTGGATTGAAGAGCAGACAGTAAACGTAATTTTTGACAATGGTAAAACCATGACAGTTCCATTACTGGAATTCTACAGAAGGACTCTTAAGAAAGTTCCTGCAGATATTATTTCTAGGGATGAGAAGTCGGATGAAATTACAAAAAAGAAAAGTACCATTTTCAAACTTCAGTTTGATAACGGTAAAACATTATTAATAGATAGCACATTTGTGAATTAATATTATGGATAATTATTTTATTGGAGAAAAGCAGATTTCAGTAGTTGAGGTTTTAGAAGCAACAACACCAACAAAGAATGAGATGGTGAAGGTAACTTTTACAGATGGTTCATTTGAAGAGATGCCAAAAATGAGACTTGAACTTGTTTCAACAGAAGAAGTTTCAGATGCTTCCGGTGTACAAGCAAAGGTTCGATCTACAGTTAGCTCTCATCTTTTCGGTGTTATGCATGAGTTTGGAATTAAAATGGGAGAAGTTGAAGGAATTTTAAATGCAGTTGGAGACTTTGTTGATGCAGGGTATACCAAAGCTCGAGATTTAAAGTTCGGATTTACTCAAGCAGCTATTCCACTTATTAACATTAATAATATTTTATTAGAAAATCATGCAAAAACACATAGTGATGGAAATGCACCCGCAGGAGATCAACCTGATAATGGCGATACGCAGTAAATATCAGTTTGGTGAAATAATCATCGAATGTTATGGAGGCTTACCTAACAGAGTTGGAAAAACTACAGTCTACGAAAAACTAAATTCAACGGTAAGTTATCCACATATTCCCATTCCAAAGAATGAGTAGTATAATATAAGCAGTAATCTCACCGAAAAACGGCAGATTCACATCAGATTTATTTCTGGTTTGAAGCTGCCGTTTTTCTTTTGGGAACAAAATTTACTTCTGCTTACGCAGAACCACGACATGAAAAGTCGTTTAAAACATAGTAAAAGTTTTTATATTATAAATTTTAAGCAAAATTCTGTATAAAAAAATAATTACAGGATTTATAAAAAATGGCTTTCACAAGACATAAGGGTAAGACAGTAACACGATGGCTTCCTGTTACAACTTCTACTACCTTCACAAAAGGAGATATTGTTGCTTGGTCTTCAGCGTTGCTTATTAAGGCAACCTCTAGTACCGCAGCAAAGGACCATGTAGGAGTTATCAAGAAAACTATCGCTGCGACAGATGCAGATTATGCAACTGCTCGTCTGGTTCCGGTAGAAGTTCCGTTAGAAAAAATGGTCGAATGGCGTGGTCCGGTTACATCCGGCCTTGTTGCTGCAGATATCAGTCTTTGGGTTGACCTTACTGATGCAGGAACAATTAATCGTGGTGCATCTACTTATGATGCAGCTCAAGTAAAATCAGTTCTTTCTTCTACTGAAGGAATATTTATCTTGAACCTTGGCGGTGCGGTTAACACTATCAACTAACATTATTATTAATTTAATTTAAAAAATCATGGAATTAAATATAGCAACATTAAGTGACTTCGTGAGAAATGCAGAAATCCTTTTTATGAAAGGACTTGATTCTGTTCCGATGGTAGCTCGTAATTCTGGAATGTTCAGAATCGACCCTATCGCGGACCACGAAGGTAACACAAAAGAGTATTCTGAAATTGACCTTGAGGAGTATGCTGATGACAAGCTAGAAGGCGATCAAGCTTCTCGAGCTCGTGTACAGCAAGGGTATAGTAAAGTGGGTACTTTGTATCGTGTATCTAAGGATATCGGTATTACCTACGAAATGAAGCACTACAACAAGTATCTTCAGGTTATTACCCGTTTGACAAACCTTGGCTCTATGGCAGCAAAGAGAATGGAACTTGACCTATCTCACCGTTTTACATTCGCTACAGCAACTTCTTATACAAATAAGAGTGGCACCACTGTGGATGTAACTATCGGTGATGGATTGGCGCTTGCTTCTACTGCTCACACTGTTCGTGGATCTTCAGCTACATTTAGAAATCGTTTGGCTAACAACCCATTGTTCTCTAAGGGAGCTTTGGAAGGTATGGAACAAATGATTATCGAAAATAGTATCAACCAGTTTGGTGAGAAAATCACTATTCCTTACGATATTATTTGGTGTACTGACGATATGAATACCAATAACACTATTGATGAACACCTTAAGTCTACTGCATCTCCGGATGCTTTGAACGGAGGAGTTATCAACGTGAACAAAGGTAAGTATCGTAAAGTTGCGCTTCCTCGTGTTGCGACAACTGGATCTGGTGCTGTTGACAGTACAAAAGCAAAGTACTGGGGTCTTGCTTCAAGTGAGAATTCTCAAGCCTTCTTAGGTATCAACGAGGAACCACACATGAAGCCTACTGACGGTGCTGTTGAATTCTCTACTGAAGATACAAACATGGGTTGTGCTGCGGGTTACTTCATTGTTATCCCTGGTGCACGATGGTTTGCAATCTCAACTGGAGATGGTACTGCGTAATTATTAACAACTAAGTAAGTTTGGGAGGCTACGGTTAAAAGGTCCGGTGGTGGGCAGCCAAACTTGAAATAAAATAATGACAAATAATATTAATGTAGGTTATGGTAGAGCGCTAGCCAACAAAGTAACTTCTCCTATTGGAAAGACTTTTGTTGTTGGTAAGTCTGCACTTGCTTATAGTTCAATGTATCGCCAACTCTTCGTGAATGATGTTGACGGAACAGTTAGATATTTCGGTACCATTACTGCTGCTCTTGCAGCTTGTACTGCTGCTGGAGGAGACACCATCTTCGTTCTTCCAGGCCATACTGAAGATATCGCCGGTGCTGCTGCTATTACTGTGAGTGTTTCTGATGTTCACATTGTAGGTCTTGGAAGCGGTAGAAATCGCCCAACACTTACTTGGAAAACATCTACAGCAGCTCAAATAGTAATGAGTGGAGCGAATGTTTCATTTGAAAACTTCGTATTTGACCTTACTGGAATTAGTGCGGTAGTTGCCGCATTTAGCGTTACTGCTGCTGATGTTGCTTTCAGGAATAATGAGTTCGTTATTTCTACTGGAACAAATGCACCAGTCTTGGGAATTCTTACAGCTGCTACTGCTGCTCGTTTAATTGTCGAGGGTAATCGCTTTATTGGTCCTGCTACTTCTACTGATACTGTTACCGCATGTATCCAACATGAAGTTGGAATCGACTATGTTATTAGACACAATGAATTTAAGGGTAAAATGACTCAAGCTATCTTGAATGCTACAACTATCCTTGGAGGACTTATCGATAGCAATAGATTCGTAATTGGAACTGGTACAAAGGCTATCGCAATGGCTGCTGCTTCAACTCCGTTTATCACAAACAATCGTATAAACGTTCCTTCTGGAACTGCTCCGATTGTGTGTGCTGCCGGATTTATGGCAGGAAATGTGTACTCTGCTGCTGCAGGCGTTACCGCAGGTACAGCAAGTACCTTCTAAATTCTTGTTTTACTCTCTTTCTCTCTTCGAGGGGGAGAGTGATAAGATAAGAATAATTAAAAATTTAACTTAAAAAATTATGTCACATAGAAATTTTCAAGAACAAGTAATATGGAATGCAGTAACTCCGGTAGCTGTTACATCTTCTACGGATGCGACACCTATTGTTATTACTGCAACGGCTCACGGTTTAAGCACTGGAGATTTAGTGATTATAAATGGTCATGCTACAAATCTTGCAGCAAATGGTATATTTAAAATTACAAAATTAACAGCTGATACCTACTCATTACAAAACTATAATA
>JAULBV010268144.1:0-10753 GCA_032358295.1 Pterothamnion heteromorphum | reverse complement strand
CCCTTTTTGCATTAAATCCAGTCCCCCCCCCCCGCCACCCCAAACACCCACTGTACCCTTTCCCCTACTTCAGACCCAAATGGCGGAGCTCATGTCAGAAGATGCTGAAATTCAGCCTTTGTCGCAAGACAGTGCCTCACCTACACAAGGAATCATGCAAAAGGCATGCAAAAGACGACGCATCTCATCAAATGGGAGGAAAAGCATCCTAACAGAACGCCTGGCTGCGCCTGGTGTAACGACGAAAGTAGAGATGGAATCTCTCGCGGATGAGTACGACAAACACGGTCCTATTCCTCCATCTGACTCAACACGTCCAAGTTCTTCTCGTGCACGACAACCTCAATGGACACGAAACGAACACGTCCGACTGGTCCATATTATAGCAGACCCCCGTCACTACACCTCTTTTAAGAAGCTCCACGTGAAACCCGAGTCACGTGAAGAACTTGACATGGGGAGGCACGACCCATGGTCTGTGGAGTTTTTAGCAGCTTACAATGGTTCTGATTTTAAGCCGGACCGCCCCGTTCCAGTTGACGGTGTGACACAGCAGCTTATCGATTCTTTTGATCCGCATGAGCACCCCCACATTCGTACAGCTGATGGTCTAAGGAGCAAGTGGAGTACACTTCGCTCTAGGTTCACAGTGTGTACTAGAAATTTCCAGAAGTCAGGACAGGGAGAAACAGATGTCTTTCCAGATTATGCACCAGGAGACCCCGTCGTATGCTACATGCACTGCGTGTTCAAAGACATTCCCGCATTAGGTCTAGTCATAAGGGAGGTTGGACCAGGCATCAGAGCGGAATGTGGACTGGGCGATAATAAGGTTTCTGAACGTACGAGCTCTCGAAACAGTACCGATAATATACGAGTGGGACGGAAGCGACATTCTATAACAGATGATGGACTGAAAGAAATCGCCAAGAGTATTGCACAGCCTCTCGAAATATCACTGACTTTAAAGAAGGAGGACGGTGGTGCCTCCGGAGGGGGAACTGCTGCATCGCTGAGTATCGATAACCTGGCCCGATACATGGACGTTGAAAAGCGTATTGTGTCAGACATATCGGCAGCGGAGGCTAGCGGGGACCACACGTATGCTGCACTTCTCCGTGAACGAAAAGAGAAAGTACAAAGGAAAATAGACGAAGCACTTCAGTGATAAGTTTACGGGCGATGCATACCGAGCTCATGAATAGTCTGCGTAAAGTCTTTCCTCCGCTGGGAATACTCTAGGTCTCTTCTCCGCCGTTCCGGTCCAACACAGTCGTCCTGTAAGTATATATCCAGCTCCCCTCCAAGCACATCCGAAGATTCCGAGGTTGGTACGCTACTACTTTCATTGCCGTCTATAATAAAGTTATGAAGCGTGCAACAAATGACCACGATCTGCGCCGCCTTTTTCATGGGTACTCGCAACGGCCGCTAAAGTATCCCCCAACGACCTACCAAAGCCCAAACGCTTGCTCTATAAATACTCGAGCTGAAGACAACCAAAAGTTAAAACAGTCCTTTTCCACCGGCAGTTGTCGCCCGGACCGGAGTAGCTTCGAGCTGCACACATATGCGGCGTCCGCAGCAATCCAGAAAGCATTCGGTAGCCGCCGGTCCGATTCATGTAGCAGTTCACAAAGTGCGCTGAGCTGAAAGGCGATTGAGTCATGCGAAGAGCCAGGCGAAACCACAGACACAAATAAAAAGCGGAGTCGCGGGTCGCATACGGCTTGCATGTTCAGTGCAAAGAAACCCTTCCTATTGTAGTACACAGACGGGTTGGGTATCTCTCGTAGGCTCGGCTCTTGAATTTTTACAGCCAGGCCATCGAGAGCGCCGCAGCATCCGTGTCGTGGGCTTCTGCCGCGCGCGAACCCAATGCTGTTTTCCGTTAAGGAGTTCAAGTCGTCATACGGGAACCTAATTTCTAAACATTCGTCGAAGCGGTAGAGCATTCCATCGATACGATGGTATATAGAGGATACTGGTAGCCTGGTCACCGACGCCAGATCGAGGTAGGAAGCCCCGGCCAGCCATCGTAGGGTTAAGAACACATCGAGCATGACGCGGCCACATAAAGCATCATCTGCAACGTCTCCCTGGACGACCGTGCAGAGACTTAAGTAAAGTTCCCATGGCATTCGGAGCAGCCGACGTCGTGTGACCATAGGTAAGTTTTGGACAATGTCCCGTATTGTGCGCGGCGATCTTCGTGGGTAAGCAGGCCCTCGGCAACTGACTGCTCGTCTAGCCTCGTCCTCCAAAAAAGTCGACACGAGCACAGTGATCGCCGTTCGCTGACGTGCAGTCACGGCCTTGGTTATAGAGGAGACGAGGGCATTGTCATGCACATTCAGTGCCATGGCGGTTCGATGGACAGCGGTCGTCCAATACGGCGTCCGTGCTGGTTGTGGGGTGTGTGCTGTGGTCCGGCGAGGTTTGAGAGATGAAACCTTAAATAAAGAAAGCGACAACGCCGGCGGGTTGCTTGTCGTCTGGTGCGTGGTGTGTTTCGGTAATCGATGGCTGCGTGGGGCGATCCAAAACCAACCATAAACGGTCACCGAAAACGGCGTGTTGCTTGTGTGTTGGTTTGCGGTTTGTGTTGAGGATCGGGGGCGAGGGTGAGCTGTGCAAACTAAAAATAGAAAAACGTGCGACGACGACGTCGGGTCTGGCGTGCGTTGGACAGAGAAGTGTGTTTCGTTGTGTGAATGAGCTATGCACACGGCGGCGCGAGCATATCGAACCACGTTACGAATTTCCAGAGCTATGAAGACGACCTGCGCAGCACAACGGACGCGCGAAAGGCACACAACGACGCGAGCCGAGCACACCGTGTCGCGGAAACCCCGGAGCGAGAACCACCAGCGAAACTGCCGAGATTCCGCGAAGAAGGCATAGGGCGGCGTGAGATGAGCGCCCAACGGCGCGAAAAACGCAAGAGCGACGAAACCCAGCGCCACGGCAAACCAAACTACACAAAAGCAGACAGCGGCGCAAGAAGAGCGTACCGCGGCCCGGAGAACCCAGAGCCAGGAACACCAGGGGCACTGCGGAACGAACGTGAATAAAGAACACGGCGGAGCGAGATAAATGCACGGCGCCGGGGAAAACGCAGAGCGCGCAACGATGTGCGGAGAGGTAAACCGAACGAAGAGACACACGGCGGCTCGAGAAGAGCGGATCTCGACGCGCGAAAACCTGAGCGAGTCCAGCAAGCGGCACAGCACAGGAAAACAGAGGGAAGCCGACGGCAGCGCGATAAGGGGGCCACGAGGCGCTAACAACCGAAAGCGAGCGAAAACACGGTCGCGGCAGACGAAACTTGAAAAATATCTCACAGAGCGCGAGAAAAGCCCACAACAGCGCGGAATAACCAGACGGACCACGACAGACAGCGAAAAAGAGGGAACGCCAGAGAACCACCTGGCGGTGCAAGCAGAGTAGACGCCGGTGTGCGTAAAGCAGACCGAGGGCGACGAGCGGCGGAGAAGAGAAATCCAGAAGAAAGAAAACGGCGGCGCGAGCACAGCGCACAGATGCACGAGATGACCAGAGCGAACAGGACGCCGGGGCAGCAGATCGAACGCGAAAAAGGCACGTGGCGGTTCGGGAAGACCGCTCCGCGGTCCGTGAGAAGAAGAGCGAGCAGGACGAGCGACCCAGCAGAGCGAACACGAGAATGGAAAAGAGCGCGACACAACCCTGGCAGCAATGGCGTCGAGCGACCTGCGAAGCGGCTGCCGTGGTGAAAACAGACGTCGTCGAGTTTACAGCCCTGCTGCTACTCGGCCGGTCCCATTTTGTTTTGGAAGTACATGTATCGTGTATGGTTGTTGTATGGGTTATCATAAGTATGGTCCATATTTCACCCATACATCATCCATACATTTGGAACGGGCCTAAGGCCCGTTCTAAACGCCAAGGTGATGTATGGGTGAAATATGGGTATGGCTAATGATATACCATACAATGGCCATACACGATACATGCACTTCCAAACAGAAGTTGCATGTGTGGAATGGTCGGGTAAACTATATATATTTAAAGTGAGCCTTGATAGATTTGCTTCAATAATAATACCACCAAAACTTCCCCTGTCCCCCTATTCCGTGTTTGGAAGCACCAGCAAACATAACCACACAATAGCATACTCCCGCAACCCCAGTCGTCACTTCACATAGTGTGTATCCTCGACGTATTCACGCATCTCCATAAACCCCGACAGTCGCTATCCATCGCTATCTCCTCTTCTTGTCTGCGTGTATGCTGCAGAAAGCAAAGACTTTGCTCCTTTCCCTAGTGAAGTACTTAGTACTCCACTACGGAAAGGAGCATGCTCATGATATCCCAATAGCGCACTACAGTAGAGGATCATGGTGATCAATAATTCCTGTTGAACAGCCAATACTGATCACCATCAGTACTTTCTGTTCAACAGCACGAACCTTCTTAGAATATGGAGTGTGATGCAGCACAAGTAGGGTGTAGTTGCAAGGAACCACCCTAAGGGTGGTTCCTGCTGGATGTTGGCACTCACTCCGTCTATTCCCCTCGTCCTCCCTTCGCATTTCTCGAAGCCGTATAGAGTTCTACGCTCGGCTCCTGGCCACCTACAGCACACTGTGCTGAGCACAATAATACCGTTAAAAGAGCACCTCTATTAGTGCGTTTCCTAGATACAGAAGACACCCATGTCTCGTCACCATGCGTTTTTTCCCTTGAGTTTGATTGGCAATATATTGTATGGGACTTGTTTTGTATGGCTCTTGCAGTGCGTATTGTATGGCTTTTGGTAAATATGTATGGCCAGTACGGAACGGCCACCTTGCCACGTTTTACACGTGGTGCAAATCCATACTTCAACCATACATCACCTTGGCGTTTAGAACGGGCCTTAGGCCCGTTCCAAATGTATGGATGAAGTATATGTGATGTAGCGCGGCATGCGACGTGTACCACTATATTACGTGGCAGCCAACTATTTGCCATACAAAAATGCGCCGTGATGATACAATTGAACATTTTTCCCATACAAAATAAGTACCATACCCCGCAGCACATCGATATCTGGACCTTCTACTGTACCAGACTACCAGAGGTCGACGCAATATTCCACCACCGCCGCTGCAACTGGCCCAAACCTCGCTCCGGCCCTCCCCCAACCCCGCCCTGCTCCTCCCCCAACCCCGCCCCGCTTCGCCTGCCGACCCCGCTCTGATTCTCCTGCCAACCGCGCTGCGCCCCTCCCCCCAACCCCGGCCCGCTCCTCCCCTCCACCGCTCACTGCTCCCGAAACCTCCGCTCAAATCCGGCCCGCTCCTTCCCCAAACCGGAACCAATCCTCCCCGCCAACCCCGCTCCGCACCACCCCCAACCCCGCTTCGCTCCTCCCCCGATTGACTCCACAAGATGGCGGACGTCATCGGAACGGATGAGATAACTGCGCAGAACCCACCAAGCGCGGAAAAAGCCACGCAGTCCGTCCTTCAAAGGGCATGCAAGCGGAAGAGAATGTCTACCAACGGGAAGAAATCGGTGCTCGTCGCGCGCCTGCAAGAGATCGGAGTGCCTACGAAAGCGGACGCGGAGACCTTGGCCGCTGAATTCGACGTACACGGCTGTGTCCCTCCTGCGGAGAGCACCTGCACCCACGCTATCCGCACGCGCCAGCCAATTTGGACTCCCGATGAGCTCGCTCGCCTTGCACACGTCTTGGCTGACCCACGGAACTTCGTTGCGGTGCAGAAACTGCACCAGAAACCCGAGACCCGTGCGGAACTCGATTTAGGTCGTCACGATCCGTGGTCAGCGGACTTCTATAATTCCTTCAACGACAACGAATACATCCCGGAACGTCCCATCGCAACAGACGGAGTGACCCAGCAGCTAATCGACAGCTTCAACCCGTCCATGCATCCGCATCACCGCACGGCTGAAGCATTGAGGAACAAGTGGTCAGTCCTCAGATCGCGGTTCACGGTGAGCGTAACGAACTATTCGAAATCTGGTCAAGGTGAGAGTGATGTTTTCCCAGACTTTGCGAAGGGCGAACCGATTGTTTCGTACATGTACTGTCTTTTCAAGGACCTACCATCGCTTGACATGGTGGTAAGAGAGGTTGGCAATGGTAACAGAGCGGAGTGTGGTGTCGGTGCAAGTGATATTTCAGATCGAACGGCAAGTATTGAAAAGAGAGGATCTCCAGCCCGCGGCGTGAAGCGAGCGGGTATAACGGATGAATGGTTGCGGCACATTGCGGAAAGCCTCGCAAAACCCGTGGAAATCAAGATGACTCTGGTCGAGGACGGCGTATCTGGGCCTGGGGATTCTGCGTACCTTCCGCGGAAAGACATTGACGTGAATCAAGTCTCATCACTCATGAAGTTGGAGAGCCAGGTCATGGGAGCAATCGCAGATGCAGAGAGCGGTGTCGATGAAGAGTATGTACGGGTCTTAAAAAAAAACGCAGGACCCGTATACAGAAAAGCATTGATGACGCACTGAAGTAGAAACCGAGGTTATGGTCGTTCCAACCCATGTTCCTCGATAAATGCAGTCAGAAGCTCTCTCTGTCCAGAAAGTTCAAGGTCACGCCGGCGTCCTTGTTGTGCTGTACATTCGTCCTGCAAGTGAACCTCCATCACTGAATTCGAATCGTTGCACTCCGCCCGGGGTACCTCCACTCTGTTTGTTCCATCTATAATGTAGTTGTGCAACTTACTGCACACCATGACAACCTGGGTACATTTCTTCACCGACACTCGTAACGGTCTCCATAAAACGCCCCATCTCCCAACTAGTACCCCAAATGCCTGTTCGATAGTGACCCGTGCCGACGATAGCCAGTAGTTAAAACAGTCTTTCGATTTTGTCAAATTCTTCCCAGGCCAAGGCGTAAGTATATGGGGCCCACAAACATACGCGGCATCCGCTGCGATCCAAAAGCCAGGAAGAAGAGACTCTGCCGAATCTTCTATTATGCTGTGCAGTGCGCTCAGTTCATACGCCATAGAGTCGTGCGATGAACCCGGGGTTACAACAGAAACGAATTGAAACCTGAGGAGATGATCGCAGAGTCCTTGCATGTTCAACGCAAAGAACCCCTTTCTGTTAAAGTAGACAGACGGATTAGGGACATCAGTAACTTTAGGTTCTTGTATCTTAATAGCCAGTCCGTCCAATGCTGCGATGCATCCCGTCAATGGGCTCCGACCCCTTGCAAATCCTTCACTGTTTCGTTCCATTCTCTCGGCATCTCTGTACGGGAATGATATTGTTAAGCATCGGTCCATTATGGAAAGCATTACATCAATGCGCTCGTATACTGTAGAGACAGGTAGTCGGGTAATAGCTGAAATGTCAAGATAAGAAGCTCCCGCAAGCCAGCGCAGAACAAGAAAGACGTTGAGTTTAATGCGGGAGGTTAGAGGCATGCTTACATTACGGTAGTCTTGTATCTTCTGACATAGGTCGATGTACACTGTGAAAGGCATTCTCAGCATTCTTGCCTGCGAGTTTGGAGTGAGGGGCTCCAGGATCTCCTCAACAGAGCGCGGGGGATCTCGCGGAAACAAGGGTCCTCTCTGCACGGAGCGATGCTGTACAAGATCAGAAACTGCGATTAGGGCCATTGCCAGTCCATGGCGTTGACGATTGATGGGACCTTTACCCAGGGCTACACCCAGTCTGACTGCGCCGAGGTTCGCCAGTCTGCCCTTTGGGGTGGTCTGGCGGATTGACATGATCTGATGCCGAGGGAGACGTTGCTTGTACGGTGTCAATATTCGAAGTCATTTGTACACGCGTGAGTGTGTCACATGGCAATACATCACCCAGAATCCCGGAATGTGCTGTATCGTGTATCGGTGATGTAGGGATGGTTTTTAGAATATTTGCTACATCAACCATACTCCATCATACAATTGGAACGGGCCTTATGGCGGTGCGAAAGTGTATGCCGAGATGAAACAACAACACCATCTCTAAAAGGCCCTCTCAAGCATCAGGACAAACTCGGCGTATGTCTCGGCGGGACACGAGAATGGTCACATCGCTTCCATGGGAAGATAGGACTGACTTAAATCTGGGGGTTGCACCCGTGTACCACATTAGGGTGGGCACTGCACATGTCCAAAAATCAAGAATTTGTCTTCGTGGATGTCATTTTGCACTTTCGACATGATTTCGGACAAAATCGGGCTGTCATCTTGCTGGTGTGTAGAGGCCGTCTTTCTCTTTTAGCTCTTCTCCCTCTCTAATCGAAGAATCGTCCGTTATGCCGTTGTACCGACCACGGGTGGAGCTGCTCTAAACTAGTTGTACACGTTTTCTCCTCGTACTGTATTCGAGCTTTGTATTCGGGCTTCGCTATGAGTTGTGCTACATACATCATTTTCTGTACTACCG
The DNA here is from genome assembly GCA_032358295.1 of Pterothamnion heteromorphum. Lineage (NCBI taxonomy): Eukaryota > Rhodophyta > Florideophyceae > Ceramiales > Ceramiaceae > Pterothamnion > Pterothamnion heteromorphum. Next base: position 2,341 of record JAULBV010268144.1, on the reverse strand, counting down.
TTCGGTACTGTACATACATTCTCTATGTAGATACAAGTCGGAAGTTGTGGAACAAATACACGTGCGGTGTGCTGAATATATCAGCATTCAGAAGAGCGTGTACTTCCTGGTCTCTTTCTATGTTGCCCTATACTGTAGTCAACCAAGAGTACAATATACAGAAAATTGAAGGAAGGCTCAAAGCCTCTACATACTGGCAATTTAGTCTGGAGGTGATTGCGACGCGGTGAGAAACTATTTGTATCGTACCATGACGGAAGAAGTCTTCATGAAATATCCAAATGAAATGCCGCTCCAACATTTCTGAGAATAAACCCCAAACGAAGCCATTGGTACGCTGTACTGACCCGTGGATAGATCCAAGACGGAGAACTAACCTGCTAGATGAAGAAGTCATTATGTTCTTTAGATGCCGGCAACGCTTCCTTTGTTTTGCTAGTTGGCTACACCTTGTATACCATGACCTGATATCAGCAAGTACTACAACCAACATTGTTCCCAGATACAAGCAAACTGGTTGACAAGTGTAGCGAGCCAGCGCTTGCAGGAAGGAAGCAGAGGTACGCTCGTCCAGAACAGGAGACTGTGTCGTTGTTGAAGTCTAGCTTTTACTTTCAGTCTAACATGATATACTTAAGTAGGTCAGATGATAACTAAAAGGTAGGAATGGTGTCGTGGCTAAGTTCCTGTACAGTGAGTCAAACGCGACTGAGTCAAGAGTGGAATACCTCGCACGCAATGCCTCGCCTTCCGCGGGTGCATTGGCATCCGGCAAGTAATTGCCGGATTATGTGGCGAGTTGCACGGGCGCTGTGTTGTAATAAAACAGGCGCACGCATGCAAAAGATTGGCATGTAATCACGCGGCGCGCTGCATGCGCGCATATGCGCTCTGATGCAATAGAACGCTGGCGCATGCGCACGCAAGCGAAGCGCGAATACGGCGATGCAGCAATGTGCCGCAAGATGCCATGTATGCCTGCGCGCGGATAACACAAGACGACGTCTCAAACCGTTACGTTTAAGTTCATTCTGATCCCCGGTCTGTCTGCAGCTTCACGGGTCCCAGAAGATAAGCGATTTCTCGCGCAGCTGCTGCATAACTATCTTCGGGATCTATATCCATTAGTGCATTGTAAATGTATTTCGAATCACCTCCCCCATCTTCCTCATTCGTGCGTTCAAGTCCCGGGCGGCAATTCTCCGTTTCTTCCTGAACGCTGGACAACCCCATACTTTCTTTCTGAGCCGCCAACAAAGCAGAAGAGCTCCCATCTACTTCTCAGATCCTTCCCTAGGTTCTTCGTCACGCCCTTCGTCGTATTCTTCCTCGTAATTCCCATTTCCATACAACGCAGCAGCTGGAGCAGCTGCACCGACGGAAGGGGTTGATTCTACATATTCACCTCTGACTAAACTGTTATACACATCATCGTAATCGACATGTGCATACCCCGCTTCTTCGAAGTATTTCCCTTCCGCGTCAGTGGCAGGCACACGATCTTTCTTAGCATTATCGTTCCATTCTATTCCGTTGCCCGAAGTCTCGCTGGTGACGAGGTTGTTCGTGGGTGGCGCTATTATCGAGGAGTTATTCATCACTTCATTGTACAGTCTTTCGATGTCGCCATCAGACTGGATCCTGAAAAGATCTTCCAATTCAGACTCCGCATCCCCCGGCGATTGAGGAAGTGGAAGTGGAATATCGGGCGAGGAAGGGGCGGTGGGCGCCGAAATTGCTCCTACTTGGCTCTCTGGTGCCGGCAAGCTGTAGCGCGGAACAGGCACGCTTGTTCCGTATTGATGAGGAGTGGATGGATTGAGCGGGTTTGTTAAAACGGAGGGGACGGCGTTGACCGGAACGCCTTCATTCGGCTCCTGCAAATCTTCATCATTGAAAACATCCGAATCCACAGGTGCCTGTAACGCTTCTTCTAAGTTACTCCCTGTCACGTCAGTGGCCTGCAAACAATCCTTCTTAGTCCTCTCATTACTTTGCAGTCCGTTCCCGGATGTTTCGCTGGCGAAGTGGTTGTTCGTAGGGGGAGTAATTCCCGAGGCGCTTTGCATCACTTCATTGTACAGTCTTTCGATATCGCCACCAGGCAACATCATGAACTGATCTTCCTTTTCGGGCTCTGCATCCACAGGCGATTGTGAAACTGAACGAAGAATATCGTTGGAGGACGGGGCGGTGGGGGGCGAAATTGGCCCTTCTTGTCTCTCTGGTGCCGGCAAGCTGTAGCGCGCAACAGGCACGCCTAATCAATGCTGGTGAGGAGTGGAGGAATTCTGCGGGGTTGCGAAAACGGAGGGGACGGTGTTGATCGGAACGCCTCCAC